>JAKSZT010054134.1:7158710-7204196 GCA_026826555.1 Tolypeutes matacus
GCTTTTGGCTATTCGGGTGCACTTACCCTTCCAGATGAATTTGGTAATTGCCTTCTCTAATTCTGTAAAGTAAGCTGTTGGGATTTTGATTGGTATTGCATTGAATCTATAAATCAGTTTGGGCAAGATGGACATCTTCACGATATTTATTCTTCCAATCCATGAACACGGAATGGCTTTCCATTTGTTTAGGTATTTTTTAATTTCTTTTAGCAGTGTTTTGTAGTTTTCTGCATATAGGTCCTGTACTTCCTTGGTTAAATTAACTCCTAGTTATCTGAGTCTTTTTGTTGCTATTGAAAATGGAATATTCCTCCTGATTTCCTCCTCAGGTTGTTCAGTACTAGTGTACAAAAACATAATTGATTTTTGCGTGTTGATCTTATATCCTTCCACTTTGCTGAACTCATTTATTAGTTCAAGTAGCTTTGTTGTGGATACTTCAGGATTTTCTAACTACAGGATCATGTCATCCGCAAACAGTGAGAGTTTTACTTCCTCTTTTCCTATTTGGACGCCTTTAATTTTTTTGTCTTGTCTAATTGCCCTAGCTAGAACTTCTAGTACAATGTTGAATAACAATGGTGACAGTGGGCATCCTTGTCTTGTTCCTGATCTTAGGGGGAAAGCTTTCAACCTTTCCCCATGGAGTATGATGTTGGCTGTGGGTTTTTCATATATGCCTTTTATCATATTGAGGAATTTTCCTTTTATTCCTATCTTTTGAAGTATTTTTATCAAAAAAGGATGTTGGATTTTATCGAATGCCTTTTCTGCATCTATTGAGATGATCATGTGGTTTTTTCCCTTCAATTTGTTAATGTGGTGTATTACATTGATTGATTTTCTTATGTTGAACCAGCCTTGCATACCAGGAATAAATCCCACTTGGTCGTGATGTATAAGTCTTTTGATATGCTGTCGGATTAGATTTGCAAGTATTTTGTTGAGAATTTTGCATCTATGTTCATAAGAGAGATTGGTCTGTAATTTTCTTTTCTTGTGGAATCGTTATCTGGCTTTGGTATTAGGGTGATGTTGGCTTCATAAAATGTGTTGGATAATTTTCCCTCCTCTTCAATTTTTTGGAAGAGTTTAAACAGGATTGGTGTTAATTCTTTTTGAAATGCTTGGTAGAATTCACCTGTGAAGCCATCTGGTCCAGGACTTTTCTTTGCTGGGAGATTTTTGATGATGGATTCAATCTCCTTAATTGTGACTGGTTTGTTAAGTTCTTGTATTTCTTGTAGTGTCAGTGTAGGTTGGTTATGAGTTTCTAGAAATTTGTCCATATCATCCAGGTTGTCTAGTTTGTTGGCATATAGTTTCTCATAATATCCTCTTATCTCTTTTTATTTCTGTGAGGTCATTTGTAATTTTCCCCCTTTCATTTCTGGTTGTATTTATTTGCATTTTCTCTCTTTTTTCCTTTGTTAGTCTAGCGAGGGGTTTGTCAATTTTATTGATCTTCTCAAAGAACCAGCTTTTGATTTTGTTGATTTTCTCTATTGCTTTTCTGTTCTCATTTTCATTTATTTCTGCTCTAATCTTTATAATTTCTTTCCTTCTTTTTGCTTTGGGATTGGTTTGCTGTTCTTTTTCTAGTTTCTCAAGTTGTTCAGTTAAATCTTTGAGTTTAGCTCTTTCTTGTTTCTTAATATAGGCATTTAGGGCTATAAATTTCCCTCTCAAGACTGCCTTTGCTGTATCCAATAAGTTTTGATACGTTGTGTTCTCATTTTCATTTGTCTCAATATATTTACTGATTTCACTTGCAATTTCTTCTTTGACCCACGGAATATTTAGGAGTGTGTTGTTCAGTCTCCACACATTTGCAAATTTCCTTTTTTCCTGTCTGTTATTGATTTCTAGTTTCATTCCATTATGATCTGAGAAGGTGGTTTGTATAATTTCAATCTTTTTATATTTATTGAGAGCTGTATTGTGACCTAACATGTGGTCTATCCTGGAGAAAGCTCCATGGGCACTTGAGAAGAATGTATAACCCGCTGAGTTTGGATGCAGTGTTCTGTATATGCCTGTTAGGTCTAACTTGTTTATCATATTGTTCAAGTTCTCTGTTTCCTTGTTGATCTTCTGTCTAGTTGTTCTATCTAATGATGTGAGAGGGGTGTTGCAGTCTCCGACGATTATTGTAGAAATGTCTATTTCTCCCTTCAGTTTTGCCAGAGTTTGTCTCATATATTTTGGGGCACCCTGGTTAGGTGCGTAGATATTTATGACTGTTATATCTTCCTGGAGGATAGTCCCTTTTATTAATATATAATGGCCTTCCGCATCTCTTATCACTTTTTTGCGTTTGAAGTCTGTTTAGTCTGAAATTAGTATAGCTACGCCTGCTCTTTTCTGTTTACTATTCGTGTGGAGTATCTTTTTCCAACCTTTTACTTTCAGCCGGCTTGTATCCTTGTGTCTGAGGTGAGTTTCTTGTGAGCAGCATATGGATGGCTCATGTTTTTTTATCCATTCTGTCAGCCTGTATCTTTTGATTGGGGAATTTAATCCATTCACATTCAATGATATTACTGAAAATGCACTATTTATTTCCTCCATTTTATTCTTTGGTTTTCATATGTCATCTTATTTTTGTCTCTCTTTTTACTCTTTTGGTTATCCTTTCTGCTTTTCTTTCTTCTATACTCTCCTCCAAGCCTCTCTCTCCTGTCTTTTTCTTTCAGGTTCTAAGGCTTCCTTTAATATTTCCTGCAAAGGTGGATTCTTTTTTGCAAACTCTCTTAGTTTCTGTTTGTTTGTGAATACTTTATATTCACCTTCATATTTGAAGGACAGTTTTGCTGGATAAAGAATTCTTGGCTGGCAGTTTTTCTCTTTCAGTTTCCTAATTGTATCATACCATTGTCTTCTCGCCTCCATGGTTTCTGAAGAGAAATCTGCACAAAGTCTTACTGGACTTCCTTTGTACGTGATCGTTTGCTTCTCTCTTGCTGCTCTGAGAATTTTCTCTTTATCTTTTACATTTGACATTCTGAATAATATGTGTCTTGGCGTAGGTCTATTTGGATTTATTCATTTTTTGTTTTTTTTTTTAAATATTTTATTTATTTATTCATTTATCCCCCCCTTGCTGCTTGTGCTTGCTGGGTCAGCTAACCACGCCCCGTGCGGGAGGGCTTGCCTTCACCAGGAGGCCCCGGGAACCGAACCCGGGGCCTCCCATATGGTAAAAGGGAGCCCTACTGATTGAGCCACAGCCGCTTCCCATGGATTTATTCTTATTGGGGTATGGTGTGCTTCTTGGACATGTAAGTTCATTTCTTTCATGAGAGTTGGGAAATTTTCAGCTATTATTTCCTCAAATACTCTTTCTGCCCCTTTTCCTTTCTCTTCCCCTTCTGGAACTCCCATGACACGTATGTTCCTGCGTTTTGTGTTGTCATTCAACTCTCTGAGCCCCTGCTCAATTTTTTCCATTCTTTTTTCTCTCTGTTCTTTTCTCTCTTCAATTTTAGCTGCTCTGTCTTCAGTATCACTTATTCTTTCTTCTATCATTTCGAGTCTGCTGTTGTATGCTTCAAATGTATTTTTTACTTCACTTATTGTGGCTTTCATTCCCATGAACTCCATTACTTTTCTGTTCATGATTTCAAATTCTACTTTACGTTCGCGCAATGACTTCTTGATGTCATTGATCTCTTTAACTATATTCTCTTTCATCTCATTAATTTGATTTTGGAAACGTGTGTTCATCTCACTGATTAGTTCTCTCAAATTCTGCATCTCTTCTGGGACTTTGCTGTATTCCTTTTCTTGGGCGATGTCTTCTATTTTCTTAATATGGCCTGTAATTTTTTGCTGGTGCTTAGGCATCTGGTTAGTTTGTATTTTACTTAGATGCTCTATCTCTTTCTCTTTTATGGGGTTTTAGTGGCAGGAGGCTGTGACTTACCACCGCTCTTTGATTTTTGGCTCAACCTTGATTGTTAGGATTGTTCTGCTGGTTGCTCAAAACTGGGCACTGGACCCAGTAATTGGTTGCAGAGTCATTTCCTAGGGCCTTGGGCAGGGAGGCTATAGAGGCCAGGAAAAGCCTCTTTTACTTATTAATTTTCTTATGTGCACTTCCTTGGTCTGTCAGGAGATGGCGCTTGTTGGCAGCGCTCAATTCGATGCCTGGTCCGAGCGTATTTGTTGTGACACAGGCCAGATCAATGTGATAGAGCTTCCTGTCTGGGGGCTAGGAGCCCTGTGATTCAAACTTTCTGAGACAGTTCTCCAGACTTCTCTCGTAGCGCCCCCCTTTTCCCAGCTAGGAAATATTTCCACTCCCTTCTGAATCCTCAACAATCAGTCCCTGTTAGTAGAGGAGGAGATTGGGAGGTTTGTATATCTTTAGCCCCTTGCAGGCTCCAAGGCAAACCATGGCGCAGCCCCACCCAGCCTGGAAGGGCTCTCGGGACAGGGCAGACCAAACCTGGGAGTCCAAAGCAGGGTCAGCCCCAGGCTCTCTCTCCCCTCTCCCGTGGTGTCCTCAACAATTAGTCCAGGCTAGAAGAGAGGGAGGTTGCGAGGGTCGGATTTCTCCAGTCCTTTCTAGGCTCCCAGGGCAAACCGCCGTGTGGAAGGGTCCGTGGGGCTCCGCAGCCCAAATTTCAGGTCAGAACCTGAGTCAGCTTAAGGCTGTGTCCCTCTCTCTCTCCCCTTTCCGGGAGTGGCAGATCCCTGAAGCCCCCTTTGTCTGTGGTCGCAGGCCCAGAGGCCCGAGAATTCTGAAGAGTGTGGGGGAGGGTGCCGGCAGCAGCAGAAGCTGCTACTTGCAACTCACAGTTCTGTAGTCGCGATTTCCCTCTTCTGTCCCTCTCTCCTCTGGGTGGTGTGCAGCCTTCACCTGCTGACCTAAACCCTAGAAGATCTTTTTCGGGGCTGTTTCAGCTTGTCCTCTAGCTATTTTTCTGGAGAAGAGATTCCCATGTCTTACTAGTCCGCCATCTTCCTGGAAAACAACAGTACTTAGGTTTTACGATGCATCCCATTTGTCTTTTCTTTTATTTCTCTTGATTTCTGTTTCTCACTCCAGCGTGACAAGTTCCTACAGATTTTCACCAAAATACTGCAGCAATAGTGGGAAATAAATTATTCTGCATTACCAAAAGTATTCCCATAACAATGGACCACATTTGCATATAACTACAAGAAAGCCAAATAACATCTGCAGTGATTTTGAAAATTCAGCACGGCCAATGTCTGCGGATTGCTCTCGTCATCGCCTCTCCAAACGCCGTCTGTTAAGTGAATCGGTTCATCTCCACTCCTTGGTGGTGGCTGTTCCCTCCCTTCCTCCTTACAGACGGGAATGATGGCGTGGAGAGGTCTAAGCCAACAAGGAATTTATCGCCATCATGATCACGCATCTTTAAACACTGGAGGTGCGGTTCTTGTGGGGACACCGTCTCGATGCTTCGTGACATGCTCCGGGTCGTGAACTCTGCTCTTACCCAGGCCGGTGCTGCCGGGCTGTGAGAAGCTGGCCCTGGCTCCTGGGGCACTAAGGGGTCAGAGGAGGCCACACAGGACTGGGGTCCTGAGCTGCAGGGACCTCAGGACCCTCGTTGCTCCAGATGCAAAGCCCTCCAAGATGAGCTTCGCCAGCCCTGTCCTCCAATGCCCTTTCTCTCTGTTCCGACCCCCAGCCCTCCCACCACCACCAATCCCCACCCGTGTCGTGTTCTTGATTTCAAATTCCCAGTTGTTCACTGCTGGTAGATAAGAAAGCAGTTGACTTTTGCATATTAACCTTGTATCCTGCCAATTCTTAGAAGATCATATCATCTGTGAACAAGACCAGGTTTATTTCTTTCTTCCTTTCCAATCCGTATACCTCTTATTTCCTTTTCTTGCTGTATTGTGTTGGCTGGGACTTCCACTATGATGCTGAATAGGAATGGTGAGAGGGGACATCCTGTCTTGTCCCCGATCTTAGGAGGAAAGCATTGGCTGTAGATGATTTATATACCTTCATCAAGTTGAAGGCTTTCCTTTCTAGGCCTAGTTTGCTGGGAGGTTTTACCATGAATGGATATTGGATTTTGTCAGTTTTTTCTGCATTTATTGGCATGATTATGATTTCTCTTTATCCTGTTCATGTGGTGGGTTATGTTAACTGATTTTCAAATCTTGACTCAACCTTGTATACCTGGGATCTATCCCACTTGGTGGTGAGGTATAATTCTTTTTATACATTTTTAGAGTCTATTTGCTAATATTTTGGTGAGGATTTTTACATCTATGTTCATGAAAGATATTGATCTGTAATTCTTCTTTCTTGTAATGACTCTGGTTTGTAGTTTTGTTTCTGCAAAATACAATCACACCAAGTGATCATTAAAGGACACAAAGACTCCTTAATTCTTAGTTTAGAGAATAAGAAAATCCAATTATGGGTTTCATTATACGTTTGTCCACATGGGGATATAAGGAAAGAGCTTTTAATCTTTTGGTTTCAACAATCCTTCTAAGGATCTTCAACTTTTAGAATTATAAAGTTGTCAGTTTAAACATAAGTGCCAAGACATTGAATTATCAAGTAAGATAGCGTTTCAGAGTTTGACTTTTCAAATATTAAGTTTACAGAACAGAATAATTTCCAATCTTCAGGTTTCTTACTCATAACACTTTTAAAGACAAGCTTTAAAATAACAGACACTGGAATAAAATGGTAATAGTCATAAATATTCCCATAAGTATTTATGTTAGCCGCCCCCCAAAAAAATATTGAACCTCTTATTAAAGTCTTCATTTTGGTACCTTAGATGAGATTCTTTGAGCTGGTTTTATGATGCAGAATCATGTCTGCCTCCATGGCTGCTGGTATAGTTCCTCCTTGCCTTTCTAGAGAGTCATTTTTTGCTACTGTTGTTATTTAAGAATTGCGTTCACAGGACTAGGCTCTGAATTTTTTAGTTAGCTATATAGGAATGAGCAGGACTGAGAAGCATAAATTTTACTATACCAAAAAAAGCCAGAATTGTTTCTTTTATAATAATGGATTAACGATGTGAGGTGCTCTTTATCTTCAATAATAACAGCTAGCTAGGTCATATTAAACAGTTTTTATATACCATTAAGTATTTTATATGGATTATCATACTTATTTTCTGTTAACCATGTTAGGTAAGTTTTCTTATTCTCTCTATTTACAGATGAGAAGACAGGAGCAGTGAGAACTCTTACCACCTAGCAGACCTGAGGTTCACATCCTGAAAGGCTGACAACAGAAGCAATATTCTTTTTTTTTTTTTTTTTTTTTTTTTTTTTTAAAGATTTTATTTATTTATACATTTATCCCCCCTTGCTGCTTGTGCTCGCTGGGTCAGCTAACCACACCGCACGGGCGGGCTTGCCTTCACCAGGAGGCCCCGGGAACCGAACCTGGGGCCTCCCATATGGTAAACGGGAGCCCTACTGATTGAGCCACAGCCGCTTCCCAGAAGCAATATTCTTAACAGACCTCTCAAGTCATGTGTCCCTTTTAGACCTGCCTACCTCGTTCTGTAATTTACAATTAATGCCTTTCTTTAACAATTAATACGGACTGGTGTCATTATTAATAATGGCATGCCTTCAAATAGCAGATCTCAAGTTATTTAGCTTCGTGCCAATATTAGATAGTTATGTTTCTGATTTTTCATTATCATAAATTATCTGATGAACATCCTTGTGCATATATCTTGGATACTTTTATAGCTATTTCTTTCTGCACCCCACCCCCACTTGCTGTCTGTGTCCATTTGCTGGGTGATCTTCTGTGTCTGTTTCCTGCCTTCTCTTCTCGTTTTTCTCCTTGAGGCTTCATCGAGATTCAATCCTAGGGACCTCCAATATGGGAGAGAGGCACCCTGTCACCTGCACCACCTCAGTTCCCGGTTTCTGGCGCATCTCGCCTTGACACTCCCCTGCATCTCTCCTTTGTTGCGTCATCATCTCACCGTGTGGTTCACCGCGCAGGCCCAACTCGCCTGCTTGCCTTTTAACCAGGAGGTCCTGGATCAAACCCGGGTCCCCCCATATGGAAGACGGATGCCCAATCACTTGAGCCACATCTGCTTCCCTATAGCTATTTCTTATACTCTATAGCTGTAAATCCTAGAAGTGGAATTTTGGGCCAAACATCAGAATGTATATTCTACTATTCTTGTGTGGTGGGTTCTTTAGATATCTGTTAGGTCTGGCTGGTTTATAGTGTTCTTCAAATCTTCTATTTCCTTGTTGACCTTCTGTCTAGTGTTTCTATCCATTATTGAAAGTGGAGTATTAAAGTCTCCAACTGTTATTTTTGAAGCCACAGTCTTTTATAAACCTTATCTTGAGACGTGAATAGACATTTCTCCAAAGCATATACACAAACAGCCAATGAGCACATAAAAAGATATTGAACATCACTAGTCATTAGGGAAATGAAAATCAAAACAACAACGAAATGCCACTTGACACCCATAAGGTTGACCATAATAATAATTTAGGAAAGGAAAATAACAAGGGTAGGCCAGGATATGGAGAAATTGGAAACTTCATACAAGGGTTGCTCGTAGGAATATAAAATGGTGCGGCCATTGACAGTTCCTCAAAAAGTTAAACACATACTTCCCATATATCCCAGTAATTCCACTCCAAGGTATATAATCAAAAGAACTGAAAACAAATATTCAAACAAATACCTGTACACAATTGTTCATAGCAACACTGTTCGCAATAGCCAAAAAGTGAAAAAACAAAAAAACAAAAAAAACAACCAAAATATCCATCAATTGATGAATAGATAAACAAAATATGGTATATCCATGTATAGCCATCTGGCAATTTGATGTAATTATGAATCCCAAAAATATAATTAGATGATGCTTGTAAACTGATATGTTAATCTGGGCATGATTAAGTTATGATTAGGGTGTTGAACCCCACCCCTTGGTGGGTGGGAGAATCGAATATAAAAGGCAAGACAAAGGACAGAGGGAGCAGTTTTTGAGAAGCAGTTTTGATGTTGGAGAGAAGGCCCCGGGACAGAGACAAGCCATTTGCTGAGAGCTCACAGCTGGCCTTGAGGAGAGAAGCAAAGCCTAGAGAGCTCATAGTCTAGAGCTGACCTTGTGGAGGAAACAGAGGAGCTGAGCCTGGAGAGAAACGCAGCCCTGTGAAGAGAAGAACCCAAGAAGCCTGAACCCTGGCAAACGTCGGCAGCTGTCTTGCTCCAGCACCTGACAATGGACTGTGGTGAGAGAAGAAACTTAACACTTTATGGCCTGGTATCTGTGGACTTCTACCCCCAATAAATACCCTTTATAAAGACCAACCCATTTTTGGTATTTCACATTAGCACCCCTTTGGCTAATACACCATGCAATAGAATAATATTCAGCGACGAAAAGGAATAAAGTATTAATATATGCCACAAGGTGAATGGACCTCAAAAACATTATGCTAAGTGAAAGAAGTCACACAAAAGGTCGCATATTTTTCAATTCCATGTATATGAAACATCCGGAATCCATAGATACAGAAAGCAGACTAGTGGTTTCCAGAGACGGAGGAGAAAGGGGAATGGGGAGTGACTGCTTAGTGGATATGGAGTTTCCTTTTGAAGTGATGAAAATATCTGATTGTCCAAATTGTGAATGTCCTAAATGCCACTGAATTGTACGCTATAAAATGGCTAAATGTTTGTGAGGTGAGTTTTACCTCAATCAAAAAAATAGTCATGGAAGTGCCATCCCATCGCTTCTGTCATGTTCTATGTGTGTAAGTGAATCAGAAAGTCCAGCCCACACTAAAGGGGAGGGGATTACCTGGGCATGAATCCCAGGAGGCAGGGGTCACTGGGCCCTCCAAGAGGCTGCCTACCACACGTCCGTTGATTTTTTGAATGTTGAACCAGGCTTGCATTCCCAGGATAAATTCCATTTAGACATGATTGCCTTTTTTAGATATTGCTGGAAATGATTTGCTAATACTTATTGAGGATTATTGTGTCTCTTCATGTAGTATAATGGCCTGTAGTTTTTTTTGTAATCTCTTTATTGTCTGGTTTTAGTTTCAGGGTAGTGCTGGCCTCAAAATAAGTTCAAAGGGGTTCCCACCTCTTCTATTTTCAGGAAGAGTTTATTTGGAATGGGTATAATTTCTTCCATAAATGTTTGGTGGACATCAGTGACTCCATCTGGCCCTAGAGCTTTCTTTGTTGAAAGGTTTTTAACTATAAATTTAATTTCTTTAATACTAATGGTCAAGTTTTACATATCTGGTTATCAGTTTATTCTTGAGTGAGCTTTGGTAGTTTGGATCATTCAAGGAATTGGACCATTTTACCTAAGTTGTCAAATTCATGGGCATAAAGTTGTTTGTTTTTATTTTTTTTAATTCTCTTTATAAAGTTGTCTGTAATATTCCTTTATTAACCTTTTAATGTCTGTAGGGTCTGGAATGTATTTCTGTCATTCATCCCTAATATTTATGTCTTATCTCCTTTTTGTTTTGGTCAATCTGGTTGGAGCAGAATCAGCAAACTATGGCCCATGGGTCAAATCTAACCCACTGCCTTGTTTTAATAGTCTGTGAGCTGAGAAAGTTTTTTAAATTTGTTAATGTAAATTTTGTTACCTTTTGAATGGTTAAATAAATACCTACATAATAACTTCAGTTTTGCCTCGAGGCCTGCAAAAGCTAAAACTTTTACTATCTGGCCTTTAAAGTTAAGTTTACTAACCCATGGGAGAGAGATTTATCAATTGTACTGGTATATTCAAAAAACCAGTTTTTGCTGTCATTGATATTACCTGTTGTTTGTTTCCAATTTTTCTTATTTCTGTTCTTCTTTATTATTTTCTTCCTTCTGATTGTTCTGGGTTTAATTTTTTCTTCTTTTGCTAGTATCTTAAGGTAGAAACTTAGATCATTGATTTCAGACCTTCTTTCTAATGTAAATATTTAATGATATAAACTTGTTTTTAGGTACTGCTTTAACTGCATCCCATACATTTTTGGGTTTTTTTGTTTTTTGTTTGTTGGTTTGTTTGTTACTGGGAGGTCCCGGGGATCAAACCCAGGTCCCTCCATATGGGAGATGGACGCACAACCATTTGAGCCACATCCGTCGCCCTGCATCCCATGCATTTTGATGTTGTATTTTCATTTTCATTCAATTGAAAATATTTGCTAATTTACTTTATGACTTCTTTGTCTTGTGAATTACTTAGAAGTGTCTTATTGAATTTCCAAGTATTGGGAGATTTTCCCAACATCTTTTATTATTGATTCCTAGTTTAATTCCATTAGGTAAGAGAAAATACTATTAAGTGTTCAGTTCTTTTAAATTTGTTAAGGTTTGTTTTATGACCCAGAATATGGTCTCTTTTGGTGACTATTCCATCTGCACTTAAAATAATGTATATTCTCTTGTTATGTGGTGTAGAATTCTAAAAAATGTCATTTAAGCCAGGTTGGTTGGTAGTGTTGCTCAGGTTTTTTTTTCCTAACCAATTTTCTTGTTCTATCAATAATTGAGAGAAGAGTTTTGAAGTTTCCAGGTATAATTGTGTGTTTATCTATTTCTCCTTTCAATTCTATCAGTTTTTGTTTCATGTAGTTTGAAGTTTTGTTCTTTGAAACATACATATTTAAGATAATTGTGTCTTCTTTGTGAATTAAGCCTCTTATCATTATATAATGTCCCTCTTTGTCTCTAGAACAGTCTTTGTTCTGACTCTGGTTAGTCTGATAGTAATATAACTACTCACCTTTCTTCTGAGTATTATTTGCATGGTCTATTTCCATCCTTTTACTTTCAGCTTACCTATCTAGCTACATTTAAAATGTTTCGTGAAGACAGCTATACTTACGTCTTTTTTATCCTTCAACACACAATCTCTCTCTTTTAATTGGTGTGGTGAGACCATATACATTTAATATAATTATTGATATGGTTGGATATAGGTTTACCATTTTATTATTTGCTTTCTGTTCTGTCCTCTCTTTTTTTGTTCCTCTGTTCCTCCTTTCCTGCCTTCTTTTGGATCACTGTAATATCATAATAGATACATTCTTGGCTTTTAGGTAGGGTATCAGCAGCATCACTGGCCCCTACACATTAGTTGCCAGTAACACCCTATTCCTGAGTTGTGAAAGCCAAAAATGTTTCCCAACATTACCAAACCTCTCCTGGGGGGCAGGCGGGGAACCCTCATCCAGAGCCACTGCAATAAATGAGTCTACTTAGATTTATTATTTTACCACTTCAAAAACACAGAGAAGCATTGCAACTATATAGGTCCCTATACCCTTTCCTCTCTCTTCTTTTAAAGTTGACTTTATTTCAACTTCAAAAAATAAAAGACAGGTGAATATTCTCACTGACCTGATTTTGTGATAATCAGGATAGGCTAAATATTCTCTATATTAGAAATCATGCATGTGTCCCCAGACCTAGTTTTTCTCCCTAGGTCTGGTTTTTAGAATGCTGGTGACAAACTAAGCCTGATTTATTATTATATGACCATCCTGTATGGGAAAAGACTGTAAGTCTAGGTATCTTTGGTCAACCTTAAGACATACAGCAGGGGGACGGATGTGGCTCAAATGGTTGGGCATCTGTAACCGTTGGCCAATTTGATATAATTATGAATTCCAAAAATGTAATTGGATCATGCTTGTAAACTGATCTGTTAATCTGGGCATGATTAGGTTATGATTAGGGCATTGAGCCCCACCCTTTGGTGAGTGGGGAATTGAATATAAAAGGCAAGGCAAAGGACGTTTTGAGAAGCAGTCTTTTGAGAAGCAGTTTTGATATTGGAAAGAAGGCCCCAGGAGAAGAGAAGCAAGCCGTTTGCCTGATCGTCTACAGCTGACCTTGTGGAGGAAACAGGAGCTAAGCCCGGAGAGAAACGTAGCCCCGGGAAGAGAGGAACCCCAGAAGCCTGAACCCTGGCAAACGCCGGCAGCTGTCTTGCTCCAACACGTGGCAATGGACTGTGGTGAGAGAAGAAACTTAACGCCTTATGGCCTGGTATTTGTGGACTTCTACCCCAAATAAATACCCTTTATAAAGACCAACCCATTTTTGGTATTTCACATTAGCACCCCTTTGGCTGACTAATACAGCATCTGTCTCCCATATGGAGGGACCTGGGTTCAATCCCCGGGACCTCCTGGTAAAAATTTAAAAAAGAAAAATATAGAAGGCGCATGGGCCACCAAGCCCCATCCACAGGTGTGCCGTCAGGTCCCGCGAGCAGATGAGCCCCCCAGGTCCTGTGCACAGGTTTGCTGCCATGCACCACGAGCAGGGGCACCATCAGTCCCCATGAACCACACAGCAAGATGATGACGTAACAGGGGAATGACACAAGGGAGAGCCAAGACGAGACATGCCGAAAAATCAGGAACTAAGGTGGCACAGACAGTGGGATGCCTCTCTCCCAAATCGGAGGTTCTGAGGATCGAATCCCAGTGAAGACAGGAGGAGAAGGATGAGAAGAGAGGGCAGGAAACAAACACAGAGAGTTGCCCATTGAATGGACACAAAAACAGTAAAAATGGGGGCATGGGGTAAAAATGGATGAAAGTAAAAAAATAAATAAATAAACCCTTAAAAAATGTATAGGGGAGGAAGATATGAACTATAGTTAGTAGTAATACTTTGACAATGCTCTTTCATAATTTGTTAACAAATGTTTCACAACAATGCAAAGTATTTGTGGTGGGGTGATATGTAGGAGCCCTGTATGATGTTATGCATGTTTGTTTTGCAAGTTCAGAATGTTTACCGAACACTTATAATTTGTTAATGAAAAAAATGAAGGGAAAAAACACTTGGTCATATTCATATCTCATAAAACAAAATCCCATATTCTTTCTTTTTCTTTTGACCTTTAGCATTGAGATAGTACCTTCTTTACCTTTCCTGCAAAAATATTACAATATTACTGTTAACTATAGTCTATAAGTTACATTAGTTGTATTTTTCCCACATATCATCATATTCTTAACACCTTGTAATAAAGGAATAATCTTGTATTTATATTATTAATCACAGTCCTAATTTACCACCAAAATCACTATGTTATACAGTCCCTAGATTATCCTCTAGCTGTCTTCCAATTAACATTAACCTCCCTAGACTAACCCCTTTCAGCCACAATCACATTTATAAATCAGCAGTGTTATATTCATTACAATGTGCTACCAGCAACTTTATCCATTTCCACATATTTACAATGGCCTTATTAAATATTCTACATACATTCAGTATCAGCTCCTCCTTCTCACCCCACATACAGTCTCCTACTAACCTATACTCTATAGTTTACCTCCATGAGTTTACTTGTCATATTTAGTTCATATCAGTGAGACCATACAATATTCATCCTTTTGTGTCTGCCTTATTTCTTTCTTTTTTTTTTTTTTTTTTTAAGATTTTATTTATTTATTCATTTATCCCCCCCTTGCTGCTTGTGCTCGCTAGGCCAGCCAACCACGCCTTGCAGGTGGGCCCGCCCCCACCAGGAGGCCCCGGGAACCGAACCCGGGGCCTCCCATATGGCAAACGGGAGCCCCACCGACCGAGCCACAGCCGCTTCCCATGCCCTTATTTCATTTAACATAATATTCTCAAGTTTCATACACGTTGTCATGTATTTCCCCAGTTCATTTTTTCTTACAGTTGAATAGTATTCCATCGTATGTATATACCACATTTTGTTACCCATTCATCGAATGATAGGCACTTAGGTTGTTTCCATCTTTTAGCAATTGCGAATAATGCCACTATGAACATCAGTGTGCAGAGGTCTGTTTGCATCCTTGCCTTGAGTTCTTCTGAATGTATTCTTAGTAGCGGGATTGCTGAATTATATGACAATTCTATTTTAGCTTCCTGAGTGACCAATAAACTGTTCTCCACAGAGGCTGCCCCATTTTACATTCCCACCAACAGTGAAGGAGTGTTCCTATTTCTCCACATCCTCTCCAGCACTTGTAGTTTTCTGGGTTCTTTTAAAATAGTGGCCATTCTGTAAGGCATGAAATGATACCTAGTTGTAGTTTTGGCCAGCATTTCCCTAATATCTAGTGATCTTGAGCATCTTTTCATGTGTTTTTTTTGGCCATTTGTATTTCCTCTTTGGAAAAAAATGTTTATTCAAGTCTTTTGCTCATTTTTTAATTGGGTTGCTTGTCTTTTTGTTGCTGAGTTGTGTGATCTCTTTATATAACATGGAAATCAAACCTTTGTTGGATATATGGTTTCAGAAGATTTTCTCCCATTGAACAGACTGCCTTTTCACCCTAACAAAGTCATTTGAAGCACAAAAGTGTTTAATTTTGAGGAAGTCTCATTTATCTATATTTCTTTGATTGCCTTTGTTTTGGGTGTAAAGTCCAAAGAACAACTTCCTACCACAAGATCTTAAAGATGTTTCTGTACATTTTCTTCTAGGACTTTTATGGTTCTAGCTTTTTAATTTAGGTCCTTGATGTATTTTGAGTTAATTTTTATATAAGGTGTGAGATAGGGGTCCTCTTTCTTTCTTTTAGATATGGATATCCAGTTTTCCCAGCACCATTTGTTGAATAGACTGTTCTGACCCAGCTGGGTGGGTTTGACAACCTTGTCAAAAATCACTTGACCATAGATGTGAGGGTCTAATTCTGAACTCTCAATTCTATTCCATTGGCCAATCTGTGTATCTTTATGCCAGTACCATGCTGTTTTTACCACTGTAGCTAAATAATATGCTTTAAAGTCAGGAAGTGAGAGTCCTCCAACTTTGTTCTTCTTTTTAAAGATATTTTTGGCTATTTGGGGACTGTAACAGTTGCCCAATTTGATGTAATTATGAATTCCAAAACTATAATTGGATCATGCTTGTAAACTGATCTGTTAATCTGGGCATGATTAGGTTATGATTAGGGCGTTGAGCCCCACCCCTTGGTGGGTGGGGAATTGAATATAAAAGGCAAGGCCAAGGACAGTTGAAGCAGTCTTTTCAGAAGCAGTTTTGATGTTGGAAAGAAGGCCCCAGGAGAAGAGAAGCAAGCCGTTCGCCTGATCGTCTACAGCTGACTTTGTGGAGGAAACAGGAGCTAAGCCCGGAGAGAAACGCAGCCCCAGGAAGAGAGGAACCCCAGAAGCCTGAACCCTGGCAAACGCCGGCAGCTGTCTTGCTCTAACACATGGCAATGGACTGTGGTGGGAGAAAAAACTTAATGCTTTATGGCCTGGTATCTGTGGACTTCTACTCCAAATAAATACCTTTTATAAAGACCAACCCATTTTTGGTATTTCACATTAGCACTCCTTTGGCTGACTAATACAGGGATCCTTACCCTTACAGATAAATTTGATAATTGGCTTTTCTAATTCTACAAAGAAGGGTGTTAGAATTTTTTTCAGGATTGCATTAAATCTGTAGTTCAGGTAGAATTAACATCTTAATGATGTTTAGTCTTCCAATCCATAAACACAGAATGTCCTTCCATTTATTTAGGTCTTCTTTGGCTTCTTTTAGCAATGTTTAGTAGTTTTCTGAACACAGGTCCTTTATGTCCTTGGTTAAGTTTATTCCTAAATATGTGATTCTTCTATTCACTATTGTAAATGGAATTTTCCCTTAAGAAATGTGGAGAATAGCTTCTTCAGCTGCTCTCCCCCTGACCTCTCTCAGCCTCTGTGTTCAGAGTGATTTCATTGGACTGCTGCAGGCTCTGCTGGAGAGATCACCACAAGACTTTGCAGGATGGATTCCTGTAAGTGGTGACCACCAACACGATTCAAGCCAGTGGTGCGATGGGCACATCAAAGGGGCAACATTTATCCAGATCCCAAAGTGTTGAAAACTCGTTCCAGCAGATTTAGCAGAATTGAGAAGTATTAATGCAAGTGCAGAGTGAATGGACACCAGCAAAAAAGCATGGCTGCCATCTTGAGTTCCTTCTCTATTTGGAATATTTTATAAATATTAAATTCATAAAGCAGATATTATTGAAAATTCTATAGATAAGGAAGCCAAGTTTCAAAGACATTCAAGAGTTTCCCAAAGCTACAAAGCAAGAGAATGGCAGAGTTAAGGAAAAAACATATCTTCCATTGAAATCCATGAATTTTTAGCTTGACTAGACTGACACCTGGAATTTCAATCTACAAACCTAAAATTTGTAATTATGAAGTAATTAAAGTCTTTTTCCTCTGTGTTCAAAAAAAAAATGTGAAGATGCTTCTGGTTCTTTTTATATTGCATAATTTTGGCTTGTATTCTGTATATTTTGAATATTATGCTGTGCAGACTTGGGTTCTATTAAAATTCTCTGGATAATGTTGGTTTTTTGCTTTGTTTTGGAAGGAAATCAACCCAGTTAAGTTCCCTCCTTGTTGTTTCTTATTTTTATATTTGTTCCTTCTCTCTTTTTTCTTTGTTAAGTTCATTAATGCTTTATCTGTCTTCTTGATTTTTTTTAAAGAACCATCTTTTTAACTTATGTGTTATTTTTTTCTTTATTTCTCACACATTATATCCACTTTTATTTTTACTAATTTCTTCCTTCTGCTCTCCTTGGGTTGACGTTGTTGTTCTTTTTCTGACTTTTTGAGTGACATGCTTAAGTTATTTGCGTTTTCTTTTTTTTTTTTTTTTTTTCTTTTTTATTTACATAAGCATTTAAGTGTGTCCCTTTTTCCCTGAGTGCTTTAATTATATGCCATAAATTCTGGTATATAATGGCTTCGTTTTTGTCATCAATTTGTAGAGTTCTGCAATTTTTGTTTTTATTTTCTCATTGACCCAGTACTTATTTAGTAAAGACCCTTTTTATTTCCAGTTGTAAGGACTTTTGGTTTTCTAATATCATCATTAACTTTTCAGTTTTATTGTAAGGATCACAGGATGATTTTTGTATTTTTCACTTTTTTTAAACATATGCTCTAATCACACAGTTTTCTTACTGCCACCAATTCACACACAACTCATTCACACTTTAGATTTCCCTGGGGTTTTGGGGTTGAATTGTGTCTTCCCAAAAGACATGAAGTCTTAATCCCTAGAATCTGTGAATGTGATCTAACTTGGAAATAGGGTCTTTACAGATATAGTCAAGTTAAGCTGAGGTCATACTAATTAGGGTGGGCCCTAAATTCAATATGATTAGCGTCCTTATAAGAAGCTAGAAATTTGGGCACAGAGACAACCCCACACAGGGAAGAAGGTAAAGATTGAAGTGATATATCTACAAGCCAAGGAATGCCAAGGGTGGCCAGCTACTACCAGAAGCTAGAAGATTCAAAATAGGATTCTTCCTTAGAGCCTCTGGAGGAAGCACTGCGCTGCCAAAGCCTGCATTTCAGACTCCTGGCCTCTAGGACTGTGAGAGTAACTTTCTGTTGTTTTAAGCTACCCAGTTTGTGATACTTTGTTACAGCAGCACTAGAAAATGGATCCACTTGGGCTCTTTCTTCATCTGAATTGCCGACATTCAATACATCCTGTGATTAAAAGCTCCCTGGCAGTCTGGTTCTCCCCAAACATTTCCCCATATTTATTTACCCTATTCTCCCCAACATTCCTAGTTTATTTGTTCAAATTTTTCATGGATCTTTCAGAATAGTTGTACCTGTTATTGTGACTGAAAAAGTCATTAGGTTTGTTATCTGGAGAGAATGAGAATGTCTGGCCTTGACTATGAGGGAGTAGGAGGAAAGACTTGGGAGAAGGCAGGCATAACCAAACAGGTTGAGCATCTGGGGTACAGATGAGTAACAGTAAAAGTGCAACTGTAATTAAGTAAAGGTACATCTCAGTTTCTTATTTTTTTTTGTTGTTTTTTTTTGTTTGTTTGTTTTGTTTTGTTTTTTAAGATTTTATTTATTTATTCATTTATCCCCCCCTTGCTGCTCGCGCTCGCCGGGTCAGCCAACCACGCCGTGCGGGCGGGCCCACCCCCACCCCCACCAGGAGGCCCCAGGAACCGAACCCGGGGCCTCCCATATGGCAAACGGGAGCCCCACTGATTGAGCCACAGCCACTTCCCTCAGTTTCTTATTTGACATGAGGAACAAATAAAAACAATCAAGGCTGTGAACAGCATGGAATAAACAACAGTGGTAGAGACTCTTAAGGAAAAAGATAATTCAGGAACAATTAAATACAAACAGTATTTTTCCATTCATATATTTCATTTAGCTAGCTTAGATGTGCTTTTGTTCCCATCTGTCATGGAGGGGTACAGAAAAGAATACATTTAATCACTTTAGTAAAGTTTGAGGGATTAGAGACAAGGAGACAGTTTTAATAACCATTACATAATTGTGGAAGTTAAATGATTATTACAGTATTCAACTTTCTTTTCCAGTGGGGTATTTGTGTAAGGTTCCCCTTATTCTCATCATGATAATAATTGACTTCTTTAAGCCAATTATTCATTTAACCTACAATTATTTTACATCTATATGTGCTAGGGATTGTTACTTAAGAGCAAATGAGGGAAGCGGCTGTGGCTCAATCAGTAGGGCTCCTGTTTACCATATGGGAGGCCCCAGGTTCGGTTCCCGGGGCCTCCTGGTGAGGGCAAGCCCGCCCGCATGGCGTGATTAGCTGACCCAGCGAGCACAAGCAGCAAGGGGGGGATAAATGAATAAATAAATAAAATCTTTAAAAAAAAAAAAAAGAGCAAATGAAAGAGGGATTGAACTGCCTTAAGTGAGGTATATTTAAGCAAAAGAAAGCCAGAATAATTAATTAATTAAAATTATTGAAAATGATTATGAAGATAAGATACTGGAATAAAGAACAAAGGATATGGACATAGATAGAATTTAACCTGGGAAATGAAGGTTGAAAAGGAGTCAGCTAATAAAGATTTCCAGCCAGAAGAATCTTAGGAAATGAAAGAGACTTTGGAAAGCATTGAGAGGTGTGAAAAGTTGTGGCATTTTCCAAGTGCTTCAAGGAAACAGTATGGAAGGAAATACAGAGTAAAGGGGACAATGGCTCTCCTAACCTTTTTGTCAAATTTCTTGATAATGATTTGCTTTTATAGGCCTCTAAGCCATTTATTTCTAAAGAGTGCTATTTTTTTATTACTCTTTTATTTCTATTATAAATTTTTCATTTTTTTCTAGTGCAAGTAAATAAAATGTTTCTTTTCTTATTGAATTTCAGATATGGAGTCAAAGTATGGGGCCAATAATTTATCTCCTGAAAAGAATATTTATGAAATAAATTCAACCCACTGTGAGATAATGGAGAAAACTAAAACCCTTGGCCTTGAGGACTTCAATTCCAGAAATGACCAGAAGTCTAAAGGTGAATTTGATGGACAGCAGCAACCTCCAAAAAGTATATTTCATTTAAATGCTCATAAATTGTGACAAAATGTCCACTTACAGAAAACAGAGAATCCATACTAGGGAGAAACTCTCTGGATATAATGAATGTAGAAATTGTTTGAGTAATTTTAGAAATGTGGGAAGGCATTTACCTGTGGTTCAAAACTTGTTCAACATCAAAAAAAATTCGTACTGGTGAAAAACCCTATGAATGAAAGAAATATGTAAAGGACTTTAGACTTGGTTATCATATTACAAAACACAAAATAATTCATGGTGAATTAATGTAAGCAATGTTGGAGAGCTTTTATGTGTAGTCACAACTCACCAAAAATTCACATGGAGGTGAAATCATATGCATGTAAGGAATATGAGAAGATCTTTACTATGGTGGAGCCTTTATTGTGTATCAGATAACTCATACGGGTGAAAACTTTATGTCTGTAAGCCAGATGGGAGAGCCTTTAGCAGGCAAAGCCTTTAGTGGGATGGGCAAGCTTACTTTATGTCAGAGGAGTAATATTTGTGTAAACCCCTGAATGTAAAATATGTGGAAAGGCCTTTAGATATGATAGAAACCTTCAAATGCATCAGTTAATTCACAGGAAAGTTAGAAACCCTATAAATATAAAGAATATGCAGAGGTTTTTAGTGTGCATAGATAGCTTTACATCAGAGAACTCATACTGATGAAAAATGATGAATATAATGAATGCAAAAAGGCTGTTAGTCATGTAAATAGTTTACTTGGCAGCAGAGAATGCATACTGGTGAGAAACCCTATGAATTTGTGGGAGGTGAAATGGCTTTTGACTTGGTCCCTATTTTATTGGCTATCAGAGAATTCACACTGATGAAAAACTGATACTATAATATGAGTGAGAAGGCCTTTAGTCATGTAGACCATTTACTTGGCATCAGAGAATTCATACTGGTGAGAAACCCTATGAATTTGAAGAATGTAAAAACAGCTTTAGGGGACGGATGTGGCTCAAATGGTTGGGCGTCCGTCTCCCATATGGAGGGACCTGGGTCCGATCCCCAGGACCTCCCTGTAAAAATAAAGAAAAATATAGAAGGCGTGCAGGCCTCCAGGCCCCATGCACAGGTGCATCATCAGACCGTGCAAGCAGGAGAGCCCCCCAGGCCCCGTGCATGGGAGCGCCACCAGACCCCACCGAGCCACGCAGCAAGATGATGACGTAACAGGAGAGTGATACAAGGGAGAGCCAAGACGAGACGTGCCGAAAAACCAGGAACTAAGGTGGCGCAGGCGGTAGGACACCTCTCTCCCACATCAGAGGTTCTGAGAATATAATCCTGGTGAACACAGGAGGAAAAGAGAGGGCAGAAAACAGACACAGAATTGCCCAGCGAATGGACACAAAAACAGCAAAAATAGGGGGATGGGGGTGGTAAAAATGGATAAAAGTAAATAAATAAATAAATAAATAAATAAATAAATCTTTTTTAAAAAAGGATTCTTTGAAGAAAAAAAAAAAAAACAACTTTCGACTTGACACCTATCTTATTGGACATCAGAGAATTCATACTGGTGAGAAATACTATCAACATAAGAAATTTGGGAAAGCCCTTCATTATGGCTCTCAACTTGCCCAGTATCACAGAGATCATGCGAGATACCCTATGGATGTTAGAAAGGTGGGAAGGCCTTGACTCTACATGGTTATCTCACTCAGCATCAGAGGATTCACACTAGTGAACAAACTTATGAATGTGAGGAATGTGGGAAAGCCTTTTGATATTATTCAAAATTTTATCATCACTGGAGACTTAATAATGTAATTTAATTAACATAAGAAAACCTTCACTTGTTACTCCTCTGTTTACAGAATATTAATCTAAAATATTAGAGTTTTTTCTTCATGCTCACAGTTTACTCTGTGTCAAAGGTTTTATTATACTTGTGTTCAGTTGTATTGAATGCTTAAAAGCCTTCCAAAAGCACTCAATCTTGTTCATCTCCAACAAATTCAAACTATAGCATCACCTCATCAATGTAACAAATTTGGGAAAACCTTTATCCTTTGCACATACCTTACCCATCATAGTTATTCCCTCTTTACTTCCAATGTAACATTGGATTATATGTTCTCTTCAATGCCTTATTTGTGAAATGGTGAAAATGTTATTTGATAACGTTATTTGGGGAAACTAAATTAGTTAATACATATAAAGTCCTTGGGAATGTATCTGACATATAGCATGTACTCAATAAATATCAACTATTATTACCATCATTAGTGATACTATTAGTGAATTATCATGAAGAAAGCCCAATGGGTATAATGCATTTACAAAGGCCTCTTATTATCACTCATCCTTTACTGAACCTCAGACATTTATTCTGGATAGAATCTAGTAGAATATAAAGAAAATTAGAAAATCTTCATTAGGCACTCATCCCTTAAGCTGCATCAAAAATTAATGTTAAAAAAAAAATTGGCAGATGCAGTAAGTGACAATGTTGAGAATATAGCTGCTGAGGAGTCAGGGAGAGGTCTGAAACAATTTTCCATGGGTTCGAAAAGGCTGGGATCCTGATATTCACATTCTCTGCCCACAATTCAAGACATATTAGAAATTAACAAAAAGATGGCACAAAGAAAACTATCTTCTTTTTGTTATAAAAATTTTAACCATATAGAGTTAAAAGATGAGCGACATGAACACTGTATACCCTCCAAATAAATTCAATTATTAATATTTTTGCTTCTCTCCCTCACACACACACAAAACACACAGTTTTCAGCTGTATCTTTGAGAGGGGTTGTAACCATTCTGACACTTCAACCCTGATGTAACAGCGTGCATCTTCTAAGGGCTGTCTACTATATAACCACAATGCCACAATCAGCCTTTAAACAAATTAATAGCATTTCCATAACATGGCCATTTGACAGTTTGATGTAATTATGAATTCCAAAAATCTATATTAGATGATGCTTGTAAACTGGTCTGTTAATCTGGGCATGATAAGTTATGATTAGGGTGTTGACTGGGCCACAACAGTAGGGCATTGAGCCCCACCCCTTGGTGGGGGGGAATCAAATATAAAAGGCAAGGCAAAGAACAGAGTTGAAGCAGTGTATTAGTCAGCCAAAGGGGTGCTAATGTAAAATACCAAAAATGGGTTGGTTTTAGTAAAGGGTATTTATTTGGGGTAGAAGTCCACAGATACCAGGCCATAAAGCGTTAAGTTTCTTCTCTCACCAAATGTTCATTGCCACATGTTGGAGCAAGACAGCTGCTGACGTTTGCCAGGGTTCAGGCTTTTGGGTTCCTCTCTTCCTGGGGCTGCGTTTCTCTCCAGGCTTAGCTCCTGTTTCCTCCACAAGGTCAGCTGTAGACGATCAGGCAAACGGCTTCTCTTCTCCTGGGGCCTCCTTTCCAACATCAAAACTGCTTCTCAAAAGACTGCTTCAACTTTCCTTTGCCTTGCCTTTTTTTTTTTTTTTTAAAGATTTTATTTATTTATTCATTTATCCCCCCCTTGCTGCTCGTGCTCGCTGAGTCAGCCAACCACGCCGTGTGGGCGGGCTTGCCTTCACCAGGAGGCCCCAGGAACCGAACCCAGGGCCTCCCATATGGTAAACGGGAGCCCTACTGATTGAGCCACAGCCGCTTCCCATGCCTTGCCTTTTATATTCAATTCCCCACCCACCAAGGGGTGGGGCTCAATGCCCTAATCCTAACCTAATCATGCCCAGATTAACAGATCAGTTTACAAGCATGATCCAATTATATTTTTGGAATTCATAATTATATCAAACTGCCACAAGCAGTTTTTGAGAAGCAGTTTTGATGTTGGAGTTTTGATGATGGAGAGAAGGCCATGGGAAAGAGACAAGCCATTCACCTGAGAGCTCACAGCTGGCCTTGTGGAGAGAAGCAAAGCCTAGAGAGCCTCTTAGTCTACAGCTGACCTTGTGGTGGAAACAGAGGAGCTGAGCCCAGAGGGAAATGGAGCCCCAGGAAGAGAAGAACCCAAGAAGCCTGAACCCTGGCAAACGTCGGCAGCTGTCTTGCTCCAACACGTAGCAATGGACTTTGGTGAGGGAAGAAGCTTATGCTTTATGACCTGGTATCTGTGGACTTCTACCCCAAATAAATATCCTTTATAAAGACCAACCCATTTCTGGTATTTCACATTAGAACCCCTTTGGCTGACTAATACACATAATATCCTCTAAATGTTCAATCAACCTTCAAACTTTTTCTATTTTCCTAAGAGTATCTTATACATCTATTTACATTATAACCAAGGCCCACTGTATTATTTTATGTTGCATTTGGTAACTCTGTCTTTTTAGTCTAGAGCAATGCCCCATGTTTTTTCATGACATTGACTTTTCAAAGAGTTGTACGGAATACCCCCGCATTCTGGATTTGTTTGTTTCTTTGTTATTCAACTCATGCCTCTCTCACTCGTCTTTTTCTGGAAAATGGAAGTTCAGTCTAGATGATTGATTACTTCAAGTGGTGGCTGCTAGATATCTCCATTCTAAGGGTTCATTGTTTTCTTTACAATTATTAAGTAATCTGTGGAGAGCTATTTTGTTGCCTCCTCTTGGAAATGTATAATCACATGGAGCAAAGAGAAAATAAAATTTGAAAGTATAGTCTATTCAGGAATGGATACTAATGAGATACCTACATATCAAAACTTAAGGGATGTGGGCCAAAGCTCTACTCAGATTAAGACCCAGAACCATGCTTGGCTCACCTCTTTGTCCACAGCACCTGCCACGTGGCAGACACTGGCTGACACTGTTGAGAGAATGGATAAGCATTCAACTCAAAAGTATAACAACAGCTAAATAAACTATGAACCGATGTAAGGAGGCAATTTGTACAAATACAAGTGGAACTAATGATTAGAAAACAAACATGCTTTTGAAAATGTATAAAAAGACCATTAATCTAGATTAGACTTTGGTAAATCTGATCAAGGAAAAAGGGAAAGAAAGATGACATTGATACAGCTTCACAAAAGGGATCATAGCATATTTTACTCAGCAATTAAACTCAACTCAGAACCAACAATGCTCATAACTTATTTAAAATGATAAAAATGGGACCAAATTTGATACAGTCTGGATGTAAGCAAACAAGGACTATGTCATGACCTCTGGCTGGTCCATAGCAACTGTAAAACATCATTGATTGCAGAACATTGTATTTTCAAAGACGTTAAAATATTTTTAAATAGGCATCCTATTGATGAATTGATTAGTTCCTATTTTTCTCCTTAAAATTGTGTTTTCTTTTCTGTTCCCCCAAGGAATTTTATTTTTTTAAGATTTATTTCTTATTTGTATTTATTTATTTCTCATTCCCCTTGTTTGCACTCACTGTCTGCTCCTCCCTCTTCTAGGAGACACCAGGAACCCAACCTGAGGCCTCCCATGTGGGAGGGAGGCACCCAATCCTTGACCTACCTCCACTCCTGGAATTTTATGATAATGAAATTTTTATGCTGAAAGACTTTAATTTATCACCCTCTGATACTTCTTGCAAAAGAATATGTATATAGTTTAAGTGCTGTCTTTATTAAATTTCTGGTATCTATAATTTTTAAGTGTTTAATTATTTTATTGAGTTATTACAAATATTAATTGTATACAAATGACCAAAACAACTTAAGTATATTACACATATTAATAAATTTTAAACATAAAAATTAAGGTATATTGTAAATATGACTCAATGAAATGGATGTGGGAAATATGTGCCTTTAATAAAGAAGCTTAGGGAAGCGGCTGTGGCTCAATCAGTAGGGCTCCCGTTTACCATATGGGAGGCCCCGGGTTCGGTTCCTGGGGCCTCCTGGTGGGGGCGGGCCTGCCCAGATGGCATGGTTGGCTGGCCCAGCGAGCACAAGCAGCAAGGGGGGGATAAATGAATAAATAAATAAATAAAACTTTTAAAAAAATAAATAAATAAAAATAAAGGAGCTTAATTGACATGAATATTTTATATTGTCACATTATAATACTATGAAACATTTACACCTTGGGGTAAAACACTAGAGTAAGATTCTGAATAGATGAAAAGTATGTGGTTTTTTAAAAAATCAATTTTATTGATGTATACTAACAAAGCATACAAGCCTTTCAAAGTGTACAATCAGTGGTATTTGGTATAATCACAGAGTTGTGCATTCATCACTTCAATCAATATTAGAGCATTTCAGCACTCCAATGAAAATAATAATATTAAAAATCTTTACCCCTTAATAATCACCTCTCAATCCATCCTTCTCCTGCCGTACATAGCTGCTATTCTGATTCTAATTTATTTGAATTTATATTTTGTACAGATGGAGTCAAACATATGTAGTACCTTTTGTCTAGTTTCTTTCACTTAGTATATGTCCTTTTTTAAGCTTAATGGAAAATTATTAATATATTACTATGCACTACTGTCCATAATTTGCTTTGGTCATATTTTGCCTGATATTTAACATCTTATAATATTAACATACATTTGTATATTAAGTTTAAAAAAAAACAGTCTCATATATGCAATATCCCCCATATTCATATTTCACATGACGTTTCACTATGCTCTACAGTCCCATGTTACAGTTTTTAGCTTTCCTTCTAGTAATATCTATGACCTTGGACTTTCCCTTTCAACCACTATCATACCAATATAATAGCTCTGCTAGTTACAAACATTGTGATGTGGTTTTCACCATTTCTATTCATTTCCAAATATTTATGAACAACATTTTTGCTAATTCTGCACAGATTAACCCTGAGCTTTCCATTTTCTAACTTCATTCTATTTTCTGGTGACCTGTATTCTAATTATTAACTCCATGAGTTTACACAATATATTTAGTTCATAATAGCACAGTCATACAGTATTTGTCCTTTTGTGTCTGGCTTGCTTTGCTCAACATAATGTCCTCCAGGTTCATCCACGTTGTCATATGCTTTAAGATTTCATTTCTTCTTACAGCAGCATAATATTCCATCGTGTGAATAGACCACAGTTTGTTTATCCTTTCGTCTGTTGATAGACACCTGGGTTGTTTCCGTCTTTTGGCAATGGTGAATAATGTGGCTATGAACATCTGTGTGCAGATGTCTGTTCGTGTCACTGCTCTCAGTTCTTCTGGGTATATACCCAGTAGTGGTATTGCAGGGTCACGTGGCAAGTCTATATTCAACTTCTTTAGGAACTGCCAAACAGTCCTCCATAGTGGTTGTACTATCCTGCATTCCCACCAACAATGAATAAGTGTTCCTATCCTCCACATCCTCTCCAACACTTGTAGTTTTTTTGTCTTTTTAATAGTTATGCCTTCTTTTTAATCTGGGTAAATGGCTATTAGCTTCAGAGATGTGGAAAAGAAAATTGTAGATGAATTCCCATACAGGTCAATATTAAGATAAAATATTATGGATTTGGGGATCTGAATGTTGATTCCCTCAAAACCCAGTTTGAAGACCACTGAAACAATACCCACTCAGCACATCTGAGAATCTCTAATCTGTAGTTCTCAAACGCAGCCCTCCACTCTCTATCAGAGGCTGCTCTGATGGATTTCTAATTTAATTCCATTGTGATAACGGGAACTACTATGCATGACTTCAATCATTTTAATTCCTTTGGAATTTATTGAGATTTGTTGTAATTTTCCACTTGTACTTAAAAAGATGTGTGTTCTGTAATGGTTGGCTATAATGTTTTATAAACGTCAGTTAGGATAATGTGGTTGATAGTGTGTTTTAAATCTTCTGTGTCCTTCTACATACTTACTGGATTTCTGGCAATTTGTTCTATTAATTCCTGAAAAGGAGCTTATAAAATCTCCAACTATAAGTATGAATTTGTCGATTTCTCAGTTTAATTCTCTCTATTTTAGCTTCATGCAATTGAAGATATATTATTAGATGCAAACATTTTTAAATATTTATGTTTTCTTGATGAATCAACTTTTTTATCATTATGAAATGTCCCTCATACTATACTACTTCATGTTAAATGTAAGAACATTATAGCAGTATATTCCCCTTCCCCCTCCCATCCATTGTCCTATTGTTTCTTATGTTTTATTTCAATATGTTATAACTCTCCCCGTACATTGTCATTATTTTTCCTTTGAAGTCATCTTTTAAAGAAAAAATTTAAAGAGGGAAAATGAACTTTGTATTTGCCCATATGTTTAATATTTCTGGCACCCATCATTTCTTCCTGTGGATCTGCATTTCTACCTAGTACCATTTCTCTACAGTTTCTTTAGCATTTCTGCTGGCTAAAAATTGTCTCAGCATTCATTTATTTGGAAATTTCTTTATTTTGCCTTCAATTTTGAAAGACGCCTTCCCTGGACATGAAATTCTGGGTGAGCAGCTTTTTTCTTCCAGCATTTTGGAGATGTAGAGATCATTGTATTCCGGCTTGCATGACTTCTGATGAGAAGTCAGCAATAATTCTTACCACTGTTCCTCTATTATGTAATGTATTTTTTTTACTCTTTCATTTACATGAATTTGACTATATGTGCCTCGGGGTGATCTTCTTTGTTTATCCTGATTGGTGATCACTGAAACTTCCTGGGTTTCTAGGTAATTTTCATCAAACCTGGGCCATTATTTCTTCAAATATTTTTTCTTCCCCATTGTCTCTCTCCTTTCATTTTGGAATTCCAATGACATGTAAATTGGACAAGTAGCTATTGCACAATATACTGATACACTGTCCATTTATCCAAATCTTTATTTCCTCTCTACTTCAGTTTGGATCATTTCTGTTGACCTGTTTTCTCATTCTGCAATCGTTCCTTCTGCAATGCCAAACCAAAAGAACTTTGTACTGCAAATATTGTATTTTTAGGTCAATGATTTCTAGTTGATAATTTTTAGAACCCACATCTCTCCTGAAATACACCATATCACCCATTATCTCCATCTTTTCCTGTAAATATCTTAGCATTTTAAATAGATATTGTAAAGACTTTATCTGCTTATTCCAATAATAGAATAATCTGCAAGTCTGCTTCATTTGACTGTGTTTTTTTTTTCATTATGGATTACATTTTCCTGCTTTTTCGCATGTCTCATAATTTGTATTGTATTCTGGGCATTAGGTATAAAAGAACAATGAAGGTTGATGTATAACATATTTTGTTTTGTTTTGTTTATTTTCCAGAGAGGACAGTCTTTTTCCCTAGTGTTTAGAGTGACCTATCTTTGAGATTCTCTTAGAGTAAGATGAGGTTCAAGTTCACCCGTAATTATGTCAGCTCCCAATCTTCCAAGTGCAGCATTTTTTAATCTTGACTGTAATTGAATTAGGATGGCATTGGATGCAGTTTCAGATGTTTTGGATTTCCTTTGAATTCAGCTTGGACATGACACTGGAATCTAATCACCCCAAGGAATAATCAGACGACACAATTTCTCTCTGCTGCCATCTCCTGCTTTACTGCTGATTCTAAGAAAAACTTTGGTGGTATTGGCAAGAGGATAATGTTGGGTTAAGGAATCTGTCTTTAAGTTTGGAGCTCTTCCAGACTCTACTCTATCTCATCAACCCACATTTTTTCAAAGTATCATTTCCCTTTATCCTTGCAAAGTCTCCCTGTCTATGGCAAGCCAACCCATACCTACATCAGATGCCTGTCCCTGGGTATGTAAGCTGCTCACTGACAAATGCTCCTTTCTCTTGGAATTCAGTCCATCCAGGATAATTTGCATCTACCACTCCTAACTAGCTTAATAGTGAAGCAGACTAGATAGGGAATCAATAGATGGATCTGGAACCTGGCAGAAAACCACCGCCATTAACATGTATTCTTCAGTACCCCCAAGATGGCTGCTGGAAAACCCTCAAGAGATTCTCCCTTTCAGAACAATATTTCCTCCGGAAGCCAGGAGAAACCCCGGATATTCTCCAGATACCTTATCATTGGGCCCTGCCTGGGGGATTGATGGGTGGGGTAATCAAGCAGAACAGCAAACAGCTGGGACTCCTCCCACGTTATTAACAAAGGGGCGGAGTAATTAATGGTTTAAAAAGCAAGCAGGAAGCCATATCAGTCTTCTTCTTGCCTTTGCCCCTGTTTCTGCCTTCCTTGCCCAGTTCTCGCCATTTTTTCCTTGCCATGATGGCCACATAAGTAAAACCTGGGGATTTATAATCTATAATGGGAAATTTTGTCACTCTTCAGCCCCTTCCTCTCTAACTGGGGCCCATGATCTGTTATTTTTTCCCATTTCTCCTCCTTCCCTAAATAAATGACTGGCCTAATCAACAACGTGGCGTGCTTTGAAATTTATTTCTTGCAGTTTAGTCCAGAACCTAGGCAAAATTCAGCTACAATAGTAAAGAATGACTTTTATTTTGTCCAGGTCTTCATTATTTTTTTTTTTACCATGGGAGAAAAGGTATTTTATGTCATTCATTCTATTTGTATATCTGTTTTTAAAAAGAATGTAGGAAGATTCAAAAACTCCACTGTTGCTACTAAAATCTTCATCAGTTTCCATTCTTTTTTGGGGGGAAGAGGGAGTTGGGAGTAATTTTTTAATTAGATTTAATGCTAAATCTAAATTCAGGGAGAATTGACTTTTTTTTTTTTTTTTTAGGTACCAGGATTAGGGACTGAACCTGGGACCTCTTATGTGAGAAGCCTGCGCTCAACATCTGAGCCACATCAGACCCCCGAGTTGGTTTTTTGTTTGTTTGCTTGCTGGTATTTTTCTTTTTTCTTTTTTTAATACTTCTATCACTTATTTTTTTTTTCTCTCCCCCAGCCCCCAACTTGCTTTCTGTGTCTATTCACGGGGTGACCTTCTGTGTCTGTTTCTTGCCTTCTCTTCTCATTATTCTCCTCCAGGCTTCACCAGGATTCGATCCTAGGGGCCTCCGATGTGGGGATGTGGGAGAGAGGTACCCTGTCATTTGTGCCACCTCAGTTCCAGCGTTCTGGCGTGTCTCGCTTTGACTCTCCCCTGCATCTCTCTTTTGTTGCATCATCATCTTGCTGTGAGGTTCGCAGCGTGGGCCTGACCCGCTGCATGGGCCCAGCTCACCCGCTTGCCTTCTACCAGGAGGCCCCAGGGATCGAACCCAGGTCCTCCCATATGGTAGACGGAAGCCCAATCACTTGAGCCACATCCGCTTCCCTGCTTGCTGTTTTTTGTTTGTTTTTAGGACGCACCGGGAACCAAACCTGGGACCTCCCATGTGGGAAGCAGTCACTCAACCACTTGAGCCGCATCTGCTCCCTGAGAATTGACATCTTTAAAATATTAAATGATCAGGTCAATGAATTCAGTACCTCATTTCATTTGTTTAGATCATCTTTACTCTATCTCAATAATTTTCATATTTTTATGTATAGATATTACCTATCATCAGATGTATTTCTAAGTTTTTGATATATTTTTTGCAAAATGTATATTTTTAATTTTTATTTTCTAATTCTTTGTTATTGGTACATATAGTTATAATTTTTAAAATAATTTTCTTGTTGTCAACCACCTTCCTAAAGTCATTTATTAACTCTAATAATTTGCCTATCATTCCATTTGAATTTTCTGTGAATACAGTCACAAAAATCTGTGAATAGTTATGGTTATTTTCTTCCTTCCAGTCTAACCATTCATTCCCATTTTGCCTTATTGCAATTGCTAGAACATCCAGTATAATATGGAATCGAATCATTTATTATGTAAATCCAACCTTATTTCCTGTCTCAAACATTCAACATTTCAATTTGCAGTCAACAAGATAGGGAATGAGAGGCTCAAGGGTTCCTCACCCCATAGAATCTTTAAACAACTACCAAAAGTTGGCAGAACCATCTTTCTTAGAGCTCCAGAAAACATGTAAAGGGTTGCAGTAACTGGGCAAATGCCAAATCAAGAAAAAGGCAACTTGGGGAGCAGGTCAAGTGGTTGAGCACCTGCTTTCCCATGTACGAGGTCCTGGGTTCAATCCCCGGTACCTCCTAAAGAAAGAAAAGAATAGAAAAGAAAAAGGCAACTGAAAATGGCAGGAAACCCTCCTGGTATCACTGCTGGCCCTTTACCCGCCACCTCCCCAGCTCCGTGTGGAGCCAGCCTGCACTCTCAGTTCAGGGTCACAGAGCAATATCTTTACACCAATGGTCATAACAATCAAAAACTGGAAGCCACCCAAATGTCCCTCAGCAGATGAATGGATAAAGAAAATGTAATATATATATATACCATGTAATACTATTCTGCTGCTAAAAAAAAAAAAAAAATGAAGTGCTGATACATGCAACAGCATGGATGAACCTTCAGGACATCATGTTGAATGAAATAAGCCAGACACAAAAGGACAAATAGTGTGTGGTCTCACTTATATGAAGTAACCAGAACATGCAAATTCATAGAAACAGCGAGATTACAGGTTACCAGGGGCAGGAGTGGGGCTGAGGGGTGGGAAGTTAAGGCTAAATGGGGACAGAGTTTCTGTTCCGGGTGATGGAAAAGTTTTGGTAATGGATGTTGGTCGTGGCAGCCCAACACTGTGAATGAAATTAACATCTTGATTGTATAATTGAAAGTGGTTAAAATGAGAAATGTTATTTTATATATATATGTTACCCCAATGAAAATTTTAAAAATAAAGTAAAATATCTAGACAGAAACATTAGTGGAAGATGTGCAAGGCTTACACTAAATGCTACAAAATATTGACTTTGAGAAATTAAAGACATAAATAAATGGAGCTATATATTGGATTCATGGGTTCATGGATTGGAATTCATCAGGTTCTTTTTGTAGACAATGACAAGATGATTCCAAAATGTAAAGGGAGGGAAGCGGCTGTAGCTCAATCGATAGGGCTCCCGTTTACCATATGGGAGGCCCTGGGATCGATTCCCGGGGCCTCCTGGTGAACGGCAAGCTGGCCCGCGCGGAGAGCTGGCGCAGCGAGATGACACAACACAGAGGGGAGACAATAGGAGATGCAGCAGACCAGGGAGCTGGGGTGGCGCAAAAGATTGAGCGCCTCTCTCCACTCCGGAGGGTCCTGGGATCAGTTCCTGGTGCTGCCTGAAGAGAAGACAAGCAGACACAGAAGAACACATAGAGAGCAGACAACAGGCAGCGAGCACAGGATGGCACGGGATGGGGGGAGAAATTAATAAATAAATCTTTAAAAAAAAAAAAAAAGACTCTAAAATATAGCAATTAACTCAATGTGGTAAAAGCCTAAGAATAAACAAATAAATCCGTGGAATAAATCATATAACAATAAACGTGCCCATGCACCAGCCAAGCAGAACCAATACTGGCTATAGTGCTAGAGCAATGTCTTGGGAGACCTCTGCATGGCCTGGTGAGAAGCTAAGTTGGACAGAGTGGGGAGTACACTGGACTGCCTCCTTGAGAGCTGCAGGATCTCCAAGGACACCAGCCTGGGTGGAGTGAACAGGGCCAGGGAGGTGGGAGATAAGCAGAAGCATAGTTGTCAGATGTAACATAAAAATACAGGACACCGGATAAAATTTGAATTTCAGATAAACAACAAATAACACTGTAATATGTGTGTACCACGAAATATTTGGGACATACTTATGCTAAAATATTACCCATTGTTTATCTGAATTCAAATGTCGCTTATCATCTTTTATGTTGTCTGACAACCCTAGGCAGGAGGAAAGTGGAATGGGCTCGGGAAAGAAGGAAAAGGAATTGAGGGGGAAGAGGAGGAGAGGCTGAGGGAAAGCAGGGGGAACTGAAGGAGCAGATGGGAAAGAGGTGGAATTGGGGAAAAGCAAAGAGAAGGAGATAGAAGATTGGAAGAGAGGCCGGGGGAAATGGTGCTAGAAGTGGAGCAGAAGTAGGGGTAGAATTGACTGAAGGAGAGGAGGGAAGTAAGAGAAGTGAGGGAGATCTAGGATTCAGAGAGGTGGGAGGAGAGCGAAGGCAGGCAATGGGAATGCTTGGCAGGGCAGAGAAGTTTAGACTATGCAGGGAACTGGAGTATTCAGAAAATCATGGATAGAAGCGGAAGAATACAGGGCCAAGGGAGTCTCTCTGGAGTGTACTTCCCAGCACTTATCTAAGGGCCCCCCACCACCTCCCCTAGTGCAGACCATGGGCTGGTGAGGCCAGAACATGACCAAATTCCCCGAGGTTCACCCATTGCCACCGCTAGGGCCAAAACTCCTACAGGGAGAGCATGTGGTCTCCACTCCTTTCCCATCCTGACTCATGCCTGGAGGCAACCCACCCCACACACAGTTCTGTTCTCTGAAGCCTGGGGGGTCAAAGAGGGCAGAGCTTCCAGAGTTCAGCAGCACCTGCCCTCCCCAACATCCAAGAATAAAAGAAGCTCAGGGAAGGAGACAAACTCTTGCAAGGACACATGGTGACTGCGGGGCAGAGACTGGGTCTCCTGACCCACGTCTGATGACCTAACAAAACCTGCCACCTTGATTTGCCTCCCCTGACCCCAACCACTGCTTCAGATGGCCTAAAATCCAATCCTTTTTTTTTTTTTTTTTTTTTATGGGTAAAAATCAAAATTCTCACAATACATACAAACATTTGCAAAATGATATATAAATATATATGCATATATGTGTATTTGCTTACAAAAATGTTGTTTATATATATATATATACATATATTTTAAGAGGTGCTTAGATTACCCAAAATATTACACTGAACCCACTGGGATTCCCATGTTGCCCACCTCCCACACCTCCCACCACATCCAACACAAACATCTCCCACAGTGTGGCCCACCACCCTCAATGAACTTACACATCCTGGAGCCTTGCCACCAACCATAGACCACAGTTCACACTGTAGACCACACTCTCTCCCACTCAGTTCTGAGTGGTGTGTGCTGATTTAAAATGGCCTACATCCGTTGCCACAACAGTACTCAGGATAACCTCCAACTCCCAAAGAAGCCCCTGTATTTCAACTGCTCATCCCCTCCCTACCCAAAAAGTGTCAAGTGGCCACTGGCTCCACCTCATTGTTATAATTTCTTGCATTGCTAGAATCACCATATGTGAACAAGAGAATACCATCAAGTCCACTCTAGTCCATAGTTCTTCCCCCAATCCAGAGGGGACTGGGATGGTGATGTCCACTCCAACTCCAAGTGAGAGAGGGCTTATATCCCATGGATATGGTGGGTGGGATGATCCTGCCTGCAGATGCAGGCCCTCTCCATTCCCTGGGATGGCCATTGCCCATCGTTGTCTCCTCACCAGGTGACTTGGATGAGTCCATTGAGCTGTAGGGTAGGAGTTGCAGCTCCACCGAGATTTCATGCACACCTGGCACATAGGTAGGCGGGAGGCTCCAGTCTCTGGAAGTATACCTAAAAACTCCAGCATCACATATAGGTTTGAATAGAAGGGACTGGTGAACCATGTGCAGGGAGGACTTATTAAAATCCACTCTTAATTCCCAAATTCTGCTACTCCTGGCTGTGGGTCTACTCCTAGAAACCCTTTGTCTTCCTCTTTGTCATGAACCAATCCTCCGCAACTTCCCCCCAACCCCCATCTGTCCCATCTGTGAGTGGCCTTCCACTATCACCATGTACAGTTGTTCCTGCTGGGCACTGCACAAGAGCACCATACCTAAGGAGGTACCATTCGCATCACAGACATCTTTATTATTTTGAAAACAATTCTGGGCGGGGAGGGGGAATATTTGTGTATTGTGCTATATTCCTTTACCGGCTGCAAGATAAGTGATTCTTAATTTATTGCAACATTTTCCAGCAGATGGCAGTAAAGCGTCTTGTTCTGACAGGGTTGGTAGATACTGTACTGCTTGGACTTACAAAGGAAAAATCAGTTTGGAAACCCATTTCCCAGACTTGTTGATCTAATATTATCTAAAATAAGTTGTGTTGGGAAACGGATGTGGCTCAAGAGGTTCGGCGTCCGTCTACCATATGGAGAGACCGGGTTCGATCCCCGGTACCTCCCGGTAAAAAATAAATAAATAAAATAAAATAAGTTGTGCTTCTCAACCAAGAGCTGCTTTTCCACCTGATAAAAGAGCATCTTTTAAGAAAATCCTCCTGGTGTTTGTGCACTGGCTGCATCTTATATTTCATATTGCAGTTCGTATTTTCTGCCCATTGTTCACTGTACCAGGATGGAATTATTGAATTCCAATTTTTTTTTTTTTTTAAGATTTTATTTATTTATTTATGTATCCCCCCTTGCTGCTTGTGCTCGCTGTGTCCTGTCTGCTGTGCGGTTTTTCTGTGTCTGTTTGTCTCCCCCTGCCGGGTCGTCCTGCTATGTCAGCTAACCACGCCGTGCAGGCGGGCTTGCCTTCACCAGGAGGCCCGGGGAATCGAACCCAGAGCCTCCCATATGGTAAACGGGAGCTCTATCCATTGAGCCACACCCGCTTCCCTGAATTCCAAGTTTAAAGTGAAAAGTTCCTTCATTGGACATGACTCACTAGTTAGTAATATCCAGTTGTCATTAGTAATCCACAAAGTACACAAAATAGCATTAGGTGAATGGATACTAAGGAGTACTACATAATAATCAGTAAATTATATTATTAGTTTAGCAATTGCTTATTGTTGCTTTTGAAATTTCATCAGTATAAAATTTAATTATTTTAGCTATTTTTAAAATCTAATGGATTATTACCTACATATTATTTTAAGATGTTACAAGTCCGAAATAAAATAGTAACCCTCTATATTCCTTGTCCCTAGACGTCAAGAAGGAAAAAATAACCAGGATCAGAAAACAGAAAATGGAAAGCGACTATACAACTAATTGGATCATTGAATAAATTTTTGAGGAAAAATGAAGAAGCAGAAGAAAAGGAGTTCCACAGCTTCTGCCTCAGAAGAGACAGCACAGAGCCACTCCTGATTGAGCAGAGCGGGACGTGAATTTACCTTCTACCTCCATGTAAACCATGAAATAAGAATTTCAAGAAACTGCTGGACGAAGGGGGAAAATGAAAAATCCTTTGATTGAATATTCTGTCATTCCAGGTACAAAGCCATGAAATTTGTATAATAAACAATGGACACTCTTGAAAATTTTTCACCTCAAAAAAGAATTTCCAACTTCCAAAGGACAGTAAAGGTAGACGGAACGTGGTTTCACACAAATCCTTCCTAACTGATGGGGGTTTTATTTTGTTTTGTTTTGTTTTTTTAGGAGATTTTGGAATCTATTATCTAAAAATGTAAGTAGCTATGAGCGATCTGTAAATATCTGGGCAACTCACCCGGCATATTTTCCTATATTTTAAAATTATATTACATGAAAATTGGCTGATTGTTTACATTCTCTATTTTCTTCAACATCCCCAGTAAAATTTAAAGCTAATTGAGGAAAACAAAACAAACAAAAAAAAATCATTACAATTATAACATTTTAAATTAATGACATCACTTTGAATAAGGAAAAAATACTAACTTTTTCTTGATTATCTGAGCTACCAAGCCCAAAACCGGTTAGCAATTATTGTTATATGGGCAGGTTTCCATATTACTCCTATTCTATACAGAAACACTTTTGAAGATTTTGTCCAGTAGATGGCATACTGAAGACGCACATTTAGTAAACAGCTTACAAAAACTAAAACTGAAAAAAAATAATTTGAGAGACTAGATATACGCAAACATGCCAAGAAATGGAAATGTGCGTGAAAGCGTAATGGATTGCAACAGAAGAGGCTTGAAAAAACCCTAAGACTTCCCTGTACCTTGTTCTGCACAGTCTTCAAACTGGATAAAAAACTATGCATCCAAAATTTCCTTCATCACCACTGAACTTCTAAATATAATCTAAGCACAATGCAACCTTCAGCTGCTAATAAATGTTGGAATATATTGAAAACTCATTTATGAAAAATAAATTTGAATCTGTTTGTATCAGTCAAGGTTCTCCAGAGAAACAGAACCAACAGGATACATATATACACAGGGAGAAATTAAACTAAAAGATTTAGTTTAAGGAATTGGCTCGTGTGATTGTGGGGCTGACAAGCCTGAAATTTGCAGGCCAGCAGGCTGGAAATCCAGGTAAGAGTTGATATTGTGGTCTTGAAGCAGAATGTCTTCTTTGGGAAACCTCAGATTTTGCTCTAAGGCTTCAGCTGATTGGATGAAGCCTACCCACATTATCAAGGGCAATCTCTTTTACTTAAAGTCAACTGATTGTAGATGTTAATCATAGCCACAAAACGTCTTCACAGAAACATCTAGACTAGTGTTTGACCAAACCATTGGACACTAGAGCCCAGCCAAGATGATACATGAAATCAGTCCTCTGGAAGTGAAGGTGGCTCAAGCAGTTGGGTGCTCACCTCCCACATGGAAGGTCCTGGGTTCGGTTCCCAGTGCCTCCTAAAGAAGGCGAGCAAGACAGTGAGCTGACGCGACAGGCTGGCATGGCAAACTGACGCAACAAGATGATGCAACAAGATGACACAATGAGGAGACACAACGAGAGAAACAACAAGCAGGTAGTGGATGTGGCTCAAGTGATTGAGCACCTCCCTCCCACATGAGAGGTCCCGGGTTTGGTTCCTGGTACCTCCTAAAAGAAGACGAGCAGACCTAGAATGCACACAACGAACGGACACAGAAATCAGACAGCGAATGCAAACGGCAAGGCAGATAAATAAATAAATACATAAATAAATCTTTAAAAAAAAATCAATCCTCCTGCACTGTTCAATACACAAAGAGCTGATTTGATGGTATCATACCACTAAGAATCCAGTTCAAGATAGCAGGCAATGCTCTTTTAGAAATTGTCCATGACATTAATAAAGATGATTTATTTAAATCTTAGAACCTAAGCCAAAGTTACCCTTTGAAAATCATCTACTTTCAAATGGTGTTTTCAGTGAAATAATTTGAACACAGTAATGCAGGAACCAAATCCAATATACCTAATGCCCTCACACACCCCAGTGGGAGAAGGGATAAAACGAGATGGGTGATACACTAACAGCTGTTGAGGCCAGAAGTTGGGTGCACTGTTTTCTCTATATTTGAATGGGTTTGAAAACTTCTACAATAAATGTTTGTTGTTTTTTTTTTAAAGATTTTATTTATTTATTCATTTATCCCCCCCTTGCTGCTTGTGCTCGCTGGGTCAGCTAACCACGCCGTGCGGGCGGGCCTGCCCTCACCAGGAGGCCCCGGGAACCGAACCCGGGGCCTCCCATATGGTAAACGGGAGCCCTACTGATTGAGCCACAGCCGCTTCCCTACAATAAATGTTTTTAATTAACACATTAACAGCTACCACAAAACATCCTCAGCCTCCACCAATCTCCTAAGTAATTAATTATTAAGCTTAATTACTAAAAAGTGATTTAAAAATAAAGACTCTCTGGGTTCATAAGAAGCTCGGAGTTCATCTCCTGCAGCCCTCTGGAAATGCAAGAGCCCCACTAAATCCCAAATATGTGGTCACTGGTCTCTACTTGATTACCTCCTGAAATAGGGAACCTCCTACCTGAGCACTCACAGCCTCCAAAGGCAACTGAAGATTTCCAGAGTCAAAACCACACACTCACATCCACACACTTACACACACACATACACACTTTCCCGCCACATGCACACTCAGTCTATTGTACACGCACACACTCACGCACACACTCATACACATAGGCTGGTCTCTTTACTCTCTAAGCCTCAGTCCCTGAAGCTGAACCACTATTACTACCTCCAATACCTCCCTCCACCTTCCAGAGGGGCGTCAGAAAACCCGGACTCCCTCGGCCAGATTCCACTCTCCAGGGTGGAATTCTTAGCTCTGCTCAGCCTCCACCTGGTCAGCTCCCCACAGAGAGCCTGGAGCAGGAGAGGGAGATGCTGGAGAAGTAATCTGTGCAAAACAGGTTTCAGGGCCTGTCTGGGAGGGGCAGAGATTTGGCAACAAGAGGAGAGGGAGGCTGTTCTGGGGAGAGGTGCCCGTCCACAGTGCCTGGTGTCCGCCACTAGGTCGACGCCATCGCATCTGCTCGTGGGTCTGTGCTACTAGGTCTCCGTTGTCTGCACATGCTGGGTGCCCACGCTACACGGCACAGGGGGTGGGTCTGAACCCAGCAGGCGGCACCTCTAAGCCACAGGAAGCAAGACAGATCAGGAGGTGCTGACCTGGGGCTCAGCCTCAGCTCCAGCAGCCTGTTGGGGCACCTGCTGGGTGACCTCCTCTGCCTGGTGTCTCAGTGTCCGCATGGGTCCATCTGTGTCCTCAGGGATCAGTGTGCCTCCATCTGCTTGTCTGTGTGTCTCTACCTCCATGTGTTTTTTAATTCATTCATTTAATAAACATTTATGATGCACCTTCTGTGAGTATGTCCATTCCTTCAGGGTGTTCATCTTCACCTCTGGGTTTGCCTGGGTGTCTGTTTCTCATCTGTCCACACTGAGCTGTTTCTGTCTGTCTGCATCTTTATGTATATCTGCCTCTCTGGAAGTCTCTAGCTCCCTGCCTCTCTCTGACTCTTTCTCTCTGTCTCTCTCCTCTCTGCCTTTTTCTCAAGGCCTTTATATTAGTTTGTTTGTTGGTTCATTGATTCATTCATTCATATAATATTGCAAACATCTCCTGAGGTCCCTAAGGACGATCTCACAGCCTGATGGGGAAAACAGACACTAGCCCAACCCAGGCTGACCAGGGCCGGGAGACGGGGCCAAGGCCGAGGGCAGGTGTGTGAGTGGGGGGCAGAGACGGCATCACGCAGGAGGCGGAGGTGCGTCTCTGGGTCCAGAGCCAGACCCCAGGATTGTAGAAGCCACATGTGTGTGTGGCTGGTGCAGGGAAAGAGAAGAGAAATCAAGGGGCCACAGCAGATTAGAACAGTGTCGAGAGCGGGTTTAGGAAAAGAGCCTGCAAAACACAAATCTTCCCAAAATTTTTTTTTTTTTTTTTTAAGATTTTATTTATTTATTCATTTATCCCCCCCCTGCTGCTTGTGCTCGCTGGGTCAGCTAACCACGCCGCGCGGGCAGGCTCGCCCCCACCAGGAGGCCCCGGGAACCGAATCCGGGGCCCCCCACATGGTAAACGGGAGCCCCACTGATTGAGCCACAGCCGCTTCCCGTAATCTTCCCAAAATTAAGGGTCACAGGCCCCTAGTCCCTCGTCCCTCTGACCCAGGATCCAGGCCCCTAGCCTTAGCCTGTCTTGTGCCTTGAGTGGCCGTAAGTGTCCAACCCCGGGCTGGGCAGAGGGAGAAACTGGTGGGTTAGACTCCCACGGTGCGGGAGGGAGGGGTGTAAGGGGAGAAATCAACCTCTGACCTGGGAAAGGGAGCCAGGAGAGACCCCATATGCAAATTCCCTAAAATCAAGGATCCCCCAGGCTGTATGAACCCACGCCCTGGGCCCTTCCTCAGCACCCAGGACTCACCCTGGTCCTTCATAATTACCTGGGAAGAGACCAGGCTGAGCCAGGACGCGGGGTGGAGCAATCCCGGTCAGGCTGGGCAGCCCGGATGACTGGGGCTCGGCAGGCAGAACCAGCAGCAGGAGCTGTCCCAGGTTTCTCAGCTCAGCTCCACGCTCTGGCCATGGGGGTCTCCGGAGCCGTCCTGCTCCGCCTCTTTGGGGCTGTGCTCTGCCTGACAGGTACCTGAACTTCTGTCACTGGGAGGAAGGGCCTGGGGGCCCGGACTCTTGGGTCTGAGGGACAAAGGGGCTGGGGACCCCGATGCCTGGGTCTGAAAGAGGAGGAGACTGGGGGCCTGGACTCCTGGGTCTGGGGGAGAAAGAGGCTAAGAAGGCAGACTCCCACCCTCCTCATTGCCCTTCTCCTCTGTTCTTCCTCCATCAGTCGTCTTCTCCTGCGTCCCTCTTTTTGTCCCCCATCTTTCTCACCCTCCTAGCCTCTCCCCATTTGAGTACTTCTAGGAAGCTGGGGGGCTTTTTCCAGAACCATCAGGGATCTTGGCCTCAATTTTAAGGCCCCAAATGGAACAAAGACAAGAATATTCTCAGGTCAGAACCAAAGTGGGGACCTAGAGGGGTAGAGAGGGAGCCATGCCTACCCACAGCTGAACTTGTGTGTGTCTGCCCATCCATGAGAGAGTGTGCTTTCTGTGTGTGCCTTTGTGGGTCTCAGTGCTTGTGTGAGTTCCTCTGTACCAGGTTCCTATACCTGGTTGTTTGAACAAAGGCTTTTGTGGGTCTGTTTCTCTCTGAGCTTCTCTATCTTTACAAAAGAAATGTGTGTATAATTTTGCCTATCTCCATCTCCGTGTTTGTGCAACTCTGTGATTTGTGGTTCTGCATTTATTTATTTCTGTATATATGTTTTCAGGCATTTCGGTGTGTTTGTCTTTCTGTATATTTCTGTATATTATGTCTCTAGGTGTCTTGAATCTGTATATGATTTTTTTTTTTTTTAAAGATTTTATTTATTTATTCATTTATCCCCCCCTTGCTGCTTGCACTCACTGGGTCAGCCAACCACGCCGTATGGGCGGGCTTGCCTTCACCAGGAGGCCCCAGGAACCGAACCCGGGGTCTCCCACATGGTAAACGGGAGCCCCACTGATTGAGCCACAGCCGCCTCCCTGTATATGATTTTAAACTATATTTTTGTGTCTAATTTTGCATAATTGTGAGTCTCTTTTTATTTGAGTGCCTATGATTTTTGGGTCTGTGTTTGTCTCTGTCTGGGTAAGATTTCATGTGTTCTTGGCTCTCTCTGTGTGCTGCTAACATTTGCATATATAACATTTTTGTGTCCATGGAGTATGATTTTGCCTGTGTGAGACGCCATGCCTTACTTTGGGGGATTTGTGTTGGAGGGTTCAGGTGTGTATTTGTATTGTGTGTGAATGTAGAACTCTGCAAGAATATTGTTTTAGCTTCCCAGCTGCTAAAATAAATATCATACTGTTTTAGGGGAGTGGATGTAGCTCAGTGTTTGAGCTCCTGCTTCCCATAGTACGAGGTCCCAAGTTCGATCCCCAGTACCTCAAAAAAAAAAAAAAAAAGCTGTTGTATCATAAAATAAACATCATACAATGGGCTGATTTAACAGCAGGAATTTAGTGGCTCATGATTTCAGAGGTTAGAAGGCTGGCTTCCTCCTGGGGTTGGTATCTTCTGGTTGGCCAGCAAATATTGGGGTTCCTTGGCTTTTCCGTCACATGGCAATGCACATGGAGGTATCATCTCCTTTCTCCTGCAGGTTCCATTGACGTCCATCTTCTGGCTGCTCCGTGCTTTCTCTTTTTCTGTGTCCAATTTCCTGTGCTTATATGGCCTTCAGCCATATGGGATTAAGCCCCCACCTCCCTTCAGTTTGGGCTCACCTTAACTAATAACATCTTCAATATTTACCAGGAGGTTCCCATCCAGAGGATCAGGGGTTGGAACATGAGCATGCCTTCTGTGGGGGACACGATTCAGTCCCCAGCAGATGTGTTCAGGCCATTGTGTATATCTTTGTGAGATATGGGTCACAAATCTGTGTCCTTTTCCTTATTTTGTGCTTATGTCAGTGTTTGTGTCGATTTTGTGTGTGTATCTCCATTTCTGATGCCGTAGGTGTATCTGCCATTCTGCCTGTATTAGAGGGTTTGTTTCCACGGTGACCTTGAGTTTTCCCTGGGGTACTGTACATCAAGAGCTTAGCTGGGGAGGGATGGGTAGAGCAGGAGTGAGTCACTTCCTCCCTCATCTAAATCTTAGAGGGCTTCCTGGAAGAGGGTGGAGATCTGGAACATCCTGGAGGGAATAAACTGGACTGACAGGTGCAGAGAGGGCAGCACCCTGCCATGAGATCAGAAACAAGCATGACCGGCTGCAGTAACCGACACTGGTCTTCTCAAGGCAACAAGACCCGCCGCCCCTCAGAGCACACAGCTTGCGCTGCCCTCATTTGGGAGTTCCTGGGACAAGCTGGCCCCGGCCCTGCTCACCCACACATGCTTCTCTCCTCAGAGTCCCGGGCCCTGCAGTGCTACAGCTTTGAACACACCTACTCGAGTCCCTTTGACCTCAGTGCCATGAAGCTCCCCACTGTCTCTTGTCCCAGCCTATGCTTTGAAGCTGTCAGCTCGCTGAGCACTGGTGAGGAGCCCAAAGAGGACGCGAGAAGCGGGGGGGGGGGGGGGGGGGGGGGTGGAAGAAGACGGCATAGGGGAGAGGGACAGGGAGGACAGATTAGGGAGGAGGAGGGGACGGGAGAGGAGGAAAGAAGGGATCAGAGTGGAATCTGGTAGAAGAGAAGAAGGGGAAGGATGGGCAGGAGAAGTGAAGGGACGAAAGGAGAGAGCAGCGGGAGAAAGAAGAGGGTGGATGAGGGACAGGAGGCGAGGGAGGAGGAGACAAAGGGGGGCCCAGGAAGAGGAGGTGGGGAAGGGGAAGAAGAGGGAGGGAGAACGAGAAGACTAGGGAGAGGAGAGGGCTGGTGGTGAGAGGGGAAGGTCGGAGGGGCAGGAGAGGAGTTTGGAAAGCAGAGGCGGAGGAGAGGAGGGGCAGGGGGGAGACGAAGGGCTGGCGTGGGGAATGGGCGGAAGAGAGCGGAGCAGGCGGGCGGGGAGGCGGCGGCGGACGAGCCCCTGCCCGCAGGGTACCGCGCCTCGGTGACGCTGGTGAAGAAGGGCTGCTGGACGGGCCCGCGCAGCGGCCGCATGGACGCCAACGAGCGCTCGCTGCCGCCCGACTACTCGCTGGTGCGCGGCTGCGCCACCGACCTGTGCAACACGGACCTGGGGAGTCACGACAGCGTCCCCAACCTGAGCCCAGGTGCGCGGGGGGCGGCGCGGGGGCGGCGCGGGGGCGGCCTCGGCCCTAGTTCGGGACCTGAGTGCGCCGCCCCCGTGCCGTCCCGCCAGCCCCCGACCCGCCGACGCTGAGCGGCGTCGAGTGCTACTCGTGCCTGGGGGTCCGCCCCGAGGACTGCGCCCTCAGCAGGTCCCGGCGGGTCCAGTGCCACCAGGACCAGAGCGCCTGCTTCCGCGGCAATGGCCGAATGGCCGTCGGTGAGGGGCTGGGCCCGGGAGCGGCCTGGGCTGCCGGTGGGGGGCCGGGCGGGCCTCACGGGAAGGCAGGGCCTCACCTGAGGGACCCCCAGGCATGGCCCTGCTCTGAGGGAGGAGGCACGACCCTAGTCTGAGGGCGGGGGCATG
>JAKSZT010054134.1:7204206-7301418 GCA_026826555.1 Tolypeutes matacus
AGGCACGACCCTAGTCTGAGGGCGGGGGCATGGCCCTAGTCTGAGGGAGGGGGCATGGCTCTGCTCTGAGGGAGGAGGCACGATCCTAGTCTGAGGAAGGGGCATGGCCTTGGTATGAGAGAGGAGGCATAGCCCTGGCCTGAGGGAGGAAGAATGGCCCTAGTATGAGGGAGGAGGCATGGCCCTAGTCTGAGGAGGGAGACATGAAGTAAGCACGAGTACCAAGGCGTGGCCCTGGCCTCAGGGGAAGGTTCCGGTGAAGCCGCCTCCCTCAGGTCTGACCCCTCTGCCCTGCCCCCACCAGGCAATTTCTCAGTCCCTGTGTACATCAGAACCTGCCACCGGCCCTCCTGCACCACCGTGGGCACCACCAGCCCCTGGACGAACATTGACCTCCAGGGCTCCTGCTGTAAGGGGAGCCTCTGCAACAAGGACTCGGTGACCCAGTCCTTTGCCACTGCTGCGGCCACCACCTCACCCCAGGCACCCCACTTTTTGGCTGTGCTCTTCATGGCTTTCCTGCTGGTCAGTGCTCTGGGAGGACCCCTCAGGCTCTCCCCATAGCCAGCCCTTACAGCCTCCTCACAAGCAGGTGGCTGGGGGTGGGTACACGCACCCCATTCTCCTCACTGCTCCAACCCCTGTAATGCATCTCATTGAAAATGATTTCAAAAACATGAGTTGTGCTCCTTTCTCTCTGACAGTGACCTCTAGCTCCCCTACCACCGCCCTGCCCCTACCTGGTCAGCAGGCCTGGGAGAAATTGGACAAGTTCACCAGTGTCCCAGGGTGGGGAGAAACAATCACATCCTTCCCTGCATGAAGAAAGATCCTGATAATACCCGTTACTTACTGAGCCCCAGCCATGCACCGGCATCCCCTGACATGATGCTTTATTAGTATCATCGTGAGATGCGATTTATTCTAACAGGAGTCCACACTCTGGAGCCAGGCAGCATGGCTTCGAATCCCAGCTCCACCACTTAGCTTGTGAATGACCTTGGGCATGTTACTTTACCTCTCTGTGCCTTGGTTTCCTCACTTATAAGGTGGAGATCATAAAATCTAGAATAATAACTGCTTGAAAAATAACCACAACTGGTTGTGGGTGAGATTCAGTGGCATGGACGCATAGCAGTCCCTCACTATACGTGGGCTGTTGTCCTAATCCTCACATTACACACGAGCAAACTGAGACTTGGGTGCTTGCTTGAGCGCACATATTTAACAAATGACAGAGCCCCGTGCTTTGAACCACTCTGCAACTCTGCCTCCCAAACAACTTGACAGAGAAATACTCGAGTCAAATTCTCCAGGCTGGGGAGATCAGAGATGACTTCCTGGAGGACGAAAGCCTTGAGCAAAACCCAAAGGATCAATAGGAGCTGGCAAAGAGAAGCAAGAGGAGGGGCATTCTAGATGGAGGAGACAGCCTGAACAAAAGCCCAGGGGTGGAAAGAAACACAGGGTGTGCAGGATGCTTACATGCGTTCTCCAATGTTCTTTCACAGCCCCTACCCCGTATGATCCTCCAAAGCCAGAAAGAGTTGCATCTCAAGGCACATGAGAGAGAGAGCACTTTTCAGAGTAGGTGGCATAGCAGGGATGGACCTCCACATCTAACTCCACCTCAGCAGGCAGCCTTGTGCAGGATGGAGGCATCTCAGAAATGCTCCTATGCACCTAAGCTCCCGTGAGATGAAGGAGGCAAGAGTTCCAGACAGAGACGTGAAAACTGGATGTCATTATTCATTCATTTAACACATTTATTGACCACCTACTATTTGTCAAGGATGGTTCTATTTGCTGGGAAAACAGCAGTGAACAAAACTGGCAAAAACCCTACCTTTAAGGATCTGACCTTTCTAGTAAGGGAAGCAGACATTTGGATTTTGTTCCAAATGTGGTTTAAAACTGTAATGGTTAGTTTTATGTGTCAGTGTGTCTAGGCTACAATCCCCAGGTATTCAGTCAAACTCTAATATAGGTGTTGCTGTGAAGCTATATTGTATATGTGCTTAAAGTCTATAATCAGTTTACTTTAAATAAAGGAAATTATCCTAGATAAACTGGGTGGGCCTGATTCAATCAGTAGGGGAATGAAATGCCTACCCTTTTCTTAAATCTGTTTGGTTACAACTAACAAGCAGAGGGGTAAAAACTTCAATCATGAGAGAGAGAGAGAGAGAGAGAGGAAGAAAGAAAAAGAGAGAGAGAAAGAAGGGAGGGAGGGAGAAAGGGAGGAAGGATCAAAGGCAAATATGCAAAGCTGCTACAGTCCACATTTCTGTAATTTGTCACAAGGTCATTGTTGATATATATAACTTCCTTCTTCCACATTTTCTTAACCTTAGATGGCTGGTGCTCTTTACCTTGTGGAGTAACCCAAACCTTCATTCCTGAGGGGTTCGAATCCTCAGTGATCCTGCCGTTTTGTTTTTTGGTTGCTTTCACTGTTCGGCATAGAAGTTCTAAGAGGTGCCCCACAGAATGCCTTGGGTTCCAGACATGGCCTTCCTGAACCCAACAGTAGCAGTAACCTAATTTCCTCTTGGAAATTGAGGCTAATCACCCCAGCAAGTAGAGTGATCCTCTTCTTTGCCCATTAGTTCAGTGGTATAAGGAGAAAAAATGGCCAGCTGGCAATCTCACCTTCCAATTCAGTGGAACCACTGCTGTGTCCCTTGGTGGAAGCATTACTTCCTTGGGAACCAAGACCCCCGGATCAGCAGAGCTCAAAGTTGTACTCCCAGGAAGTAAAACATTTGTGAGTAAGTATTAGATGTAATAGTAAAAGGAGTACCTGCCACTCCTTGATACCCAGATCTGTGACTTCAGGCTATGGGGTGATATTAGTCATCAGCTCAAAGCATGTCCAATCTAAGTACCTTTTAAAAAATAAAATTAAAATTATTAAGAAAAAAACAAAGCATATACTGCATCTTTTAAGAGAGAACCCCATCATTTCAGGGCATTGGCTCCCAACTGGCACCACAACTGTCATTCCACTGGTGAGCTGCTTCTAAATGATGGGGTGTGGGGTAGCAAAAGTGAAAGCCACAGGTATGAGCCCAATGTTGTATTTCCTTAGGTAATAAATTCCCTGGCCAGAAGCAGTGCTTTGTGGACTACTCAGCAGGGAGATGGCATTCCCTGGTCCTGGAGAGGGATTTTCATGTGCAATCGGAAGCATGAGGAAAGCATTCACTCCCTGTTTGCATTTACACAAAAAGGACCACTTCAAACATGGATCTTGGAAATGAAACTGTAGGGTAGTTGGGAAACAGCATCTGATTTACCAAACTTGGATGTACACACATCAGTATCCAGTCATTTATTGAGAACCTCTTCTGTTCTTGACCATGCGCTGGGCACTTGGAGCCCAGATCAGCACCAAGGACAGGTCCATGAATTGGGTCTCAGAACCACAGACAGCAACTTACCTAGTAGGGAGGATAAAGGACAGGGAAGTCGGGAAATGCCATCCTTCCCACCTCCAGCACAGTGTGGAACAGGGAAAGAAACAGGGGTCAAAGAGGAGCCAGGCAGACTCACTGAACGAGAGCATTCCTTCAACAAATTAGCTGAGCATCTCCTAAGCACCAGCACTGTTATAGACTCTGGGGAGGGGAAGGTCCTTGTCCTTAGTCAATTAGGCAAATAAAAAAACAGGATCGTGATGATGGACAAGTCCCATCCCCAAAGTAAGGAGTGTCTACAATTGCAAGCAAAACAGTTCCTTCCCTCTGCCCCATAATATCTAAGTCCCCTCAGCCTGAAGCAGTCAGAGTGGACACCATGCCAAATCCCTCAAGACTGAGGAATGAACAAACCTGAGGGGAGAGTGTAACCATGGACCAAAGTAGATTTACTGTTATTGTAGTTATTATCCTGTGTTAATGGAGTAACTTGTAACATTGATATAAAGACAGTGGTTGCCAGGGACTCAGAAGGGAGGGAGAGGGATGAATAGGTGGAACACAGGGCATTTTTAGGGCAGTGAAACTATTCTGTATGACACTGCACTGACAGATACATGACATTAGACATTTGTCAAAGCCTATAAAACTGTACAGCACAAATTGTAAACTATAGACTTTGCTTAGTAGCAATGCTTCAATATTGGTTCATCAATTGTAACAAATGTACCACACTCATGTGACATGTTAATAATAGGGGAAACTGTGTGAAGTGGGAGTTATATAGGAACTCCCTATTCTTTCGGTGTAATTTTTCTGTAAATCTAAAACTTCTCTAAAAATAAAGTTTATTATTATTTTAAAAAGAAACATTGTTTTATATAGTCATAAATGCCTTGATTAAAATAAAGCAATGAAATAATATTCATTGTGACATATGGGGCAAGACCATTTTTTAAGACATGGTCAAGGAAGAGACTATATTTGAGCAGAGATCTGAATGGAATGAGGTGATTCACAGGAATCCATAAGGATACTGGAGGGAAAAGCATTCAGGCAGAGGGAACAGTAAATGCCAAGATCCTGAGGCAGGAAAGAGCTTAGCATGTTTGAGGATCAACAAGAAGGCCATTGTGGTGAAGCAAAGCAAATGGAGGGGAAAGTGACAGGAAGAGTTTCAGTAGATAGAAATAGACACAGAGAAAGAGACAGGAAAATATGAAAAACAAGCAGAAACTAATTAAAAAAAAAAAAAAGACAGAGACAAAAAGAAGTAAAATGATACTAGCTACGATTTATAAAGTTCCATTACAGCTATCTGTTACGGCTATATAACAAACCACTTCAAAATTTAGTGTCTTAAAATAAAATTTGCTCTTTCTCATGATTCTGCGGTTGCCCAGGCAGGTTTACGGCTGGTCTTGCCTGGGGGTCCAGGCTGGGGTCTTGGACCAGGGTGCCTTTTTTCTCCTCTACATGGCCTCTCCATGTAACTAGCTTGGCCTTCCTGACAGCATGGTTGCCTTAGAGGCCTAAGAGCACAAGAGCAGGGGCTTCTAGTTCTCTTAAGGACTGAACTAGGAACTGGCCCAGCATCACTTCTGCTGCAAATCACAAGCCAGCCAAATTGAAGAAGGGAAATAGACGCTACCTCTTGGTGGGAGAAGCTTCATGTGAGTACAGAGAGAGGAGGATATGTTGGCAGCACGTTGGGAGAAAATGTTCCACCATATACCAGGTCATGCGTTGAGGGCTGTACATATCCTACTTCCCCTAATCCTTACAGCAACCTGTGGCATAGCTATTGCTGTCCCCACTTTACAGGTCTCCCAAGGGCACACAGCTAGGCATGGCAGAGCTAGACTTGAACTCAGGTCTGTCTCTAAACCAGGCTATGCATCTGGTATATTCCACACAAAAATAAAGTCAGTGACCACATCAAGGCTTAAGCCAAGGTCTCTAGACTGGATTGTGTCTTAAATACGTGTGTGTGTGTGTGTGTGTGTGTGTGTTATACATAGTATATAATATATAATTTAATATACTAATTTTTAAATTTTTCAATTGGTGGGATGCAAAGGATAAAATAAACAGAAACAGAGAGAAAGAAAAAGGAGAAAGACATGCAGAGATATCAAGTCCAGGAGATAGAAACAGAGGCAAGGCTGGTGAGATAGAGAGGCAAAGACTCATAGAGGTTGACACTAACGGAACCACGAAGTGTGTAGAAGCTCCATGAGGGTAGAGATTAGTGTCTGTTTTGCCCATTACTAAATCCGCACTCAGTAGGTGCTCAATAAACGTATCTTGACAGCAAACTGGGCTAGACAAGGAGTTACTGCAGGTCCCCAGGGCACCACTAGGTGGCAGTATTCCAAAGCCCTAGAGCCACTAAAAGCGGAGGTCTAGGAGACAGCAGTGGAGAACTTGCTGCCACAATCTGACTTACAAGAATCTTCCCCAGGGCTCAGCCCCGCCCCGCCCCCCCAAACAAGCCCCAGGCGACAAGTGCCCTTTCCTCCTGAGACACCCCCTTCTTCACTCCCCTCCACCACCCAGGCCAGTTGAACAACCTTTGTCCTTGGCCCCTCTGGCGGGGCCCCAAAGCACCTGGGTCCCTTCCAGGCCCGGAGATGGGGCTGGGACAAAGGTGGGGCAGCTGGGACAAGGCCAAGGAAAAGTCCCAGCGACTTTGAATTAGTTCCTTCAGCCTCCCAGGACCCAGGGTTCTGATCCCCAGTCCCTCCTCCCTCAGATTCCCGGGAATCCAGCCCCCAGCCCCTCTGTCTTCAGACCCAGGAGTCTAGTCCCCCAGCCCCCTCCTCCCCTCCAAGTCCCAAGCAGTGACCCTCAGCCCCTCCTCTCGGGGCAGACCTCGCATGGAGGTCCTTGGCTAGCTCCCTCCCTCCCTTCTGCAGATACCCCTCTCCTCCTCCTCCACTCCCCACTCCAGGGCTGAAACCAAGGCTGAGTCACAGGAAGCTCTGGGGCCCTGAGTCACCCCCAACCCCTGGCTCGGCCCCTCCCTGGGCTGGAGGGAGCTGGCTCCAGAGCGGTGTGCCCGACCGAGGACCCCCACAGCCCAGAACCTCAGTTCAGAGGCAGGTGCCCCTCCCACTGTACCCCACTGCTGCCCCCCCAGCACCTCCCATCCCCAGCCTGCACTCCAATTTTCTCTTTTAGTTATGGTGTGTTTGCAGACAAAGTTCTCTCTGCTCTAATTTACGAGTCTGAATTCTGTCCCTGGCTCTCCTTCTCCATCTCTTTGATTTTTTAATTATCTTTGTCTCTCATTCCCCCTCTCTCTCACTCTCGCTCTCTCGCTCCCTCTCTCTGTCTCACTGTCCTTCTCTCTGGGTAGCATTCGAGATCTCCCAGTTTGTCTCGGCCCTCTCCATGAGTCTCTGGCTCAGCTCGTCACAGTGCTCGCACTGGGCACAGAAGCTGTGGAGGTCTCTGTCAAGGCTCCAACTCTCACGGGTGGCCGCAGGCTCCGTCCCTGCTCTCCTGTCTGGCTCCCGCCTCCGACAGGGGCTGGGCTGGAGCTGGGAGCGGCAAGAGTGTCCCCAGACAGCGAGCAGGAGAGAGGAACAGAAGAGCAAACTGTGAGGCAGAGACAAGCACAGAGGGGACCAGACAGAAAGACAGAGCGAGCGCCTGAGGGAGACCTGGAGGCAGAAAGAGAATGAGACAGAGAAACCGAGGCACAGACAGAGACAGAGAGACAGAGAGAGAGAGAGCCAGAGACAGACATATGGAGCATTAGAGATAGAATGAGACAGAAAAGGGAGCAGAGAGATGGAGAGAGCCAGAGAGCAAGCAACACAGAAACAGAAAAACGCGGGCAAGGAAGAACACAGAGACATGGAGGCAGAGAGACAGTGACGTGGAAAGAGAAAAGGGGAAAGGGAAGCTGACAGGACGGACAGAGATAGTAAGAGAGACCTGGAGACACAAAGACAGAGAGACACAAAGAGAGGTAGAGACACAGAGAGAGAGAGACAACTGTGGACTGAGAGACCCAGAGTTAGAGAGACACAGAGAGAGACAAGGGCTCAGGGGGAGAAAAGCAAAGGCAGACAGACAGACAGACAGACTGAGAAGGGAGCCCAAGGTGAGGCCCAGAGACCCAGAGAGGCAGAGAGAACGGCAGGGGGGCGGGTGCCTCCAGTGCTCTGCGCCGTGCCCCACCCCGAGTGGGAGTCCTGTGTGTGACGTGGCACGGGGCCCCCGCACGGGTTGTGTTCTTGTCACTGGGTGTGCCTGTGAGTGTGGTTTGGTGTCTCTGGGTGTGTCCTTGTGGGTTGTGTTGCTGTGTTGCCAGGCCCATGTGTCTCCTTTCCTTGGGGCTGGAGGGTCCACTTTCCTGCGTGACACACAACCGGGGGTGGACGTTGATGGTGAGCCCACTCCCTGCACCGCGTGATCCGTGTGTCATCTGCGTTGTGAGGTATTTTGTGTCACCAAGTTGGTGTGTCTCTGTGTGTTGCTGTAGGAGGGTTTCGGTCTGCGTCCAAATACACGGTGTACAGATCAGTGTGTTACTTCTGTGCCGCTGCGTGCCGCCCTCTTCTGCACAGTGTCACCCAGGGAGCCCCCGTGCAAGCGTCGGCCTCGCATTTGCTGTTCTGGGTGTCAGTGTGTGTTGTGGCCCTTTGTGGCCCTTCTTTGTGTGTCACTCCGTGTCATGTCAGGGTGGATGTTCGGGGAGGGGCCTCTCCCTTTCCTACCCAGAAGACAGCCTGGGTGCCCAGCACTCGGGTGTGTGATTGTGTGACTGTGCATCACATCGTGCTGGCGGGTGCCCCCACGAGGACTGTGGCGTGGCTGCAGCCCCGAGTGTCAGCTGCCAGTGGGTCACATCTGCTGGATATGTGAGGTGTGGTGTTTGTGGAAGATGGTGTTGGGAGATGTTGTGTTTTGTGTCACCACATCTTTGTGTATAGTTCTGTGTCTGTTGTGTGTGTGTGTGGCCATGCATGTTGAAACACATAATGTGACATGCTGTGTGGCTTGAGGGTTGGAGGCGAAAGGGCATCATGTTTTACTCTGCATGTGAAGCGTTTGGACGTCGGGGTCCCTGTTCTCTGTGTTGCACCAAAATATATTAGGATGTCTGGCTTTGGGCAGGTGTCGCTGGCTCCCGTGTGTGTCGTGCGCCTTACAGGTCTCTCGCTGCGTCCGGCAGAATTGCTCTATGACTGAATCTGAATCGCACTGTGCACCAGGGTGATCGGTGTGTGCTGTCAATCACTCTCTGTGCGCCACTGCTCGGGTCGCCCTGTGCCACTGTGCGTGCGTTTCTCTCTGTGTCGGGTGCCTGGAGGCTGCTGTCACGGGCGTGCCTAAACGTTCGTGCCGGCGCGGGTCGGCACCGTGAATGTGCTCTTTCCGCGGGTGTGCTGCAGGCGTCCTGTGGCTATCTGTTTGTCTATGCATATTGTACATTTGCGTATCACTGGCTATGTGTTGTGTTTGTGTGCCCACGATGTGTACCGTCCCCTGCTCAGTGTTTGGGTGTGGCTGTCCGTGTAAGAAGATGTTGTGCCAATTTTGAATGAAATATTTGGGTGGCCGTGTGTGCCCCGGGACGCTGGCAGCCTTGCTGAGGCCGGCGTGTGTCACACTGTGTGTGATGTCTGGGTGTGGCTGTCGGTTTCAGAGCTTGCCGGGAGTTGTGAGTCACTCTGTGTAGGTTATGTTGTGTGGCCGTGTGTGTTCGGCTCAATTCCTGCCACGATGAGTGTGAGGGTGCATCCCCCGGAGTTGTGTGGTGTCTGGGTGTGGCTGAGCGTAGGTGTGTCTCACGGTGCAGACCGTGGTGTGTGACAAAGCCCATTGTGTGTCCGTGTGTGGCTCTGTCCACGTGGATGGATGCCTCCTCCTCGCTCTGCCCCAAGATACACCCCAGCCCTTCCTTAGCCTGGGAAGGGGGGGTTGGGGAGCCTCCCCCCTGCCCAGGGGCCTCCCCGGCCCCTCCCCGCCCTGCCCAGGCGTCACCACCCTCCAGAGGGCACGGTGCTCCGCTGCGCCTCCGAGCAAGAGCCCAGAGGGAGCAGGGCAGGCCAGCGACCTGCAAGCCACCGTGGCTGCCCTTTGTGTGCTGCGAGGTGGGGGAGCCTGGGCGGGAAGCTGGCTGAGCCCCAAGACCCTGGGGGCCATGGGCGGGGAGCTGGTGCCGGGCCTCAGGGCCCTGCGGCGGCGAAAGCGCCTGCTGGAGCAGGAGACGTGGTTGGCGGGCTGGGCGCTGGCGCTGGCGGGAGCTGGCATCGGACTCATGGTGCTGCACGCGGAGATGCTCTGGTTCGGCGGGTGCCCGGTGAGTGGGGCCCTGGTCTGGGGGAGGAGGGGCTGGGGCTGGGGCTCCCGGGTCTGAGGGAGGAGGGGGCTGGAGGTCAGAACTCCCGGGTCTGAGGGAGGAGGGGGCCGGGGACCTGGACTCCTGAGTCTGAGTGGGGAGGGGACAGGGGTGGGACTCCTGGGTCTGAGGCAGGAGGGGCCTGGGGGTATGGACTTCTAAGTCCTGGGGGAGTTGAATGTCAGAGGCGTGGACTCCTGGGTCCTGAGAGGGTAGATGCTGGAGGCTGGACACCTCGGTCTGAGGGAGCAGATGCCAAGAGGAAGGGAAGAGGGGTCACGGTGCCTCGGCCTTTGAAGGTGCTGCAGTCAGACGTCTGAAAGCCAGAGGGTGGATGGTCAGATACTTGGGGTCTTCAAGAGTGGCCTAGAGGAGAGGTAGCCCCAGGTTTGGTCAGGGAAGGGAGAGGCAAAAGATAAACTGCTTTCGGTGGGCGGTGGCACCTCGGTCCTTATCTAGCTGCTAACATTTACCCATTGCTGCAGAGGCCAAGGGCAGAGCAGAAGAAGCTGGCTGGGGGTGGGGGCAGGAAGTGGAAAACAAGGCCTCCCCACCCCCATCTCCATCATTAAGGAGTTCACTCTCCCCAGAATCTATATGCTCTTTAGTTGAGGAAATAACAGAGAGGGAGGTTTATAGTGGTCTAGACCCCTGGGTCCCAAGGGGGTAAGGGACTGGGGGTCTGGACTCCTGTGTCCTTGGGGAGGACAGGCGTGGGGGCCCGGACTCCTGGGTCTGAGGTCTTTGGGGGAGAGGAGCTGACTTTGAGTACAGTGGGGAGGGGGGGAGAGAAAGGACAGGTGGAGCCAGGGCAGGTCCCAGCAGGCGCCCAGCACATTCCAGCCCTGATCAGGGCAACGATGGGGGCAGACAGAGGACAAGTGTCTGGCTCAGTGGCTCAAGGGGAGAACAGAATTGCTCAACAGGGAAGCGGGGGTTGGACACCTCCGTGGGGAAGTGGGCTGGAGGGGGGCACTGGTTTGAGGATGCTGGGGAAGACTCCCCGGGGCGGGGGTGAGGCTTAGGCTTGGATCTGGGAGTGGGGGTGGCAGGCAGCCCTGAAATGACCAGGAGCCTCATGGAGAGTCAGGGCAGGCCAACTTCCAGCTTCCTCTGGCCGGGCCGGCCAAGGCGAAGGCAGCGGGCAGTGGGGGTGGGGCCGCCGAGGCCCATGCCAACAGGAAGCAGGGCCGGGGCCTACCCGCCGCTCCCACGCTCTAGCACCCCACCCAGCAGGGAAGGTGGGGACACGGGGGCCCTGGCAGATAGAGGGGGGACTGGGGTCCTTGCTACCCTCTCCCCTCTCTCCCCTTCCCACCTCTCATGTCTGCCTTCCCTCCTCTGCCTCCCAGGTCACTGCCTCCATCAGTGACATCTTGGGGAAGTCGCTGCAGCTCTCTGAGCCTCAGTTTCCCCATCTATAAACCGGGCACGGGGTTAAAATACATGAGCCTAAGGGTCCTCCTCAGCCTCTTTCCTATGGCTGCCTTGATCACAGCTGTGCCCGCTCCCCACCTCCATCACAACCCAATGGGCTCATTTTCAGGGACCCAACTACCTGCTCGCTGGGGGAGGGGCTGGAGGGGAGGCAGGTCCCAAGCCCTGGGGGAGCACAGAGATACCGGCGGTCACGGTCGCAGTGGGGGAGGGCTGGAGAGAGAGGTACAGGGAGGCAGAGACTGAGAGGGGCAGAGACACTGAGGGACGAAGACACAGAGAGAGACGGAGGCACAGACACAGAGAAAGAGCAAGAGAAACTCATGACAAACGTCCACAGAGAGCAAGTCCAACAGGAGCCCTCAAAACAGAACTAGAGAGAGAAACCGAAGCATCCCCACAGGCAGGGAAATCCAGAGACAGGAGTTTGGTGCCCAAGTGCAGACAGGCTTGCAACTTGGGGGAAGAGGGACTGGAAAAGTAGAAGGGATCTTTGGAAAGGAGAAAATTATAAATTAATTTTTCTATACAAAATAAATATTTCCATACCTTTTCTTTTAAAAAAAAGGTAGAGGGAACACCAGAGAAACAAATTGCAGTGGGGAGGGGGTTATATCTAGGGGGGTGGGGGTTGGGACCGGGAGAAAGAGACCGGGAATGGGGAGCCAGAGAAGGATGAAGGGGGTGGGGGAGAGCTGGGGACAACAGCCCCATTGTTCGGGGAGGGGGACAGGGGGGCCGGCCCCCCGGGGCAGGAAACTGGCCCTCTTCCCCTGCTCAGAGGCAAGGCTCCAGCCTGGCCAGGAAAGCTGGCAGCAGTCTTAAGAGAAACAGGTGCTAGACTCGGCCTGGGAGCCCAGGTGGCCCCCTCCCCCTGGGCAGGGATCCCCACCCACACCTCTTCTTATGGGAATCCAGAAGTCCCAGTCCCTCTAAATCCCTCCCTCCAGGATTCTAAGATTCCTCCAAGGTATTGCCACACAAAGAGAGGAAAAAATATATGTCTCGTGGTTTCTGGAGGCCCTGTGCTTCCGGCCAGATCTGCCCTGGGCTTAGAGCTAGGAGAGAAGCAGAAGGGAGGGGAGGAGACGCAGGAGGCAGGCCTGGGGGTGTCTTCTCAGAACCGGGGCTGAGGTCTCAGGTCTGCAGCCCCTGGGAGAGAGCAAGGGAAGGGCATCACTCCTTGAGGACTGAATGATGCTGTCCAGGATCTTCTGGAATTGGGGGCGGGGTGGGGTTGAAGTTGTTTTCCAGGGCAGGGTTATCTGGGTGGGAAGGGAAGGGTGCACTCTGCAGAGGTCAGATGTCTGCTTCTAGATGACACTCCTCACCCTGCAACTAATTTTGATGGGGAAGGAGACAGGGAATAAGAAGAAATGTGAGTTTCAAGGATTCCCTTCAGGGGTGAGGGTCTCATGAGAAGAGCTGAGGAGGGTGGCACATGGGACAGTTGTCTGGGTGGGGAGGAAGAGGCCACTCTCCCGGGGACCAGATGATGGCTTTGAGACTTTCCCAGAACTGAGACATGAGGAGGCTTTTAGATGGAGAAGGAGGCTAGGAAATTGGCCTTCGAGAAGGGCTAGAGGTTTTGAAGCAAGGTGGAGGGGACTGCCAGGTGGAGACCTGGGCTCTCACCCCTTTTTTCTGTCCCTCCCAACAGTGGGCGCTCTACCTGTTCCTGGTTAAATGTATGATCAGCATTTCCACCTTCTTGCTCCTCTGCCTTATCGTGGCCTTTCACGCCAAAGAGGTCCAGGTAGGGAAGGCCCCACTTCTGAGCCCTTTACAGTTTCCATCCTCCTCCTCCTCCTCTCGGGCTGAGTAACGAGGTTCCTCCACCCCAAAACTGTGTTCACACCCTCACCCACCTGGGTGGGATAAACCACAGAAAGACAGACAGAGCCTCAGCCTTTCCTCCCCCTGCAGCCCCCGGTTTCTCCTTGCTCACTGCCCTGCCCTTCCAGCTCCCCCAGCTCCCCTGCTTCCACCCCAGGTATCTGTCCACTGGGCTCCCAGGCAGCCTCATGCCAGGCCCAGCCTCCCAGGTCTCTGTCCTCCATCCCTGGGTCCCCACCCATCCCAGATTCAAGCAGCCTAAGAGCCCAGCTATGTGCCCACAGGTCCTTCCCCACTCCTGCTGTCACCTCCATGCCAATACCCCCCCCAAGGATCCTTCCCACCCAAGCCCTGGTCTCACCCAGACACTAAACTCCCCACACCTTTCCCTCCCACCCCATCTCCCATTTCCCATCTCTCCAGATCCCACTGCCCCACACCCCTTCCCCCATCCCCCCATACTTTCGCACATAAAATGGGAATATCGGCCAAGCATGGTAAGCCCGACGCAGTGCCTGGCAGATAAGAGGCGCTCAGCAAAAGTACACATTACCCTTATCATTAAAAACAGTCATGCCAGCAGTTAAGCTGCACCACTGCCCAGCGGGAGCCAGTCTCTTAGCCATTCTGGGCCTCGGTTTTCTTGCCTATAAAATGGGGGTAAGAACAATATCAGTGTCTGTGTTGTGAGCATTCACTGAGTCACACCATGTAAAGGGGATAGAGCAATTCCTGGCACATCCAAAGGGCCCGATAAATGGCAGCTATTGTTATTGCTAAGGCTCTTAGGAGTGCTAGGCATGCTCCGAATGGCAGGAGAAGGGAGGGCCCCTGCGATGTGAAAAGTGAGCTCCACGGGGGCAGGGTTTTCTGTCTTGTTCACTCCATATCCTCAGCATAGGGAACAATGTCAGGGACACAGTAGGTGCTCAATAAGTGTTCATGGGCACGGGGTCGAGCCCCTGCGCTATCTCCCTCCCAGCCGCGGCCCAGCGGGCGCCCAGCCCGCTTTATCTCCCGGCGCAGGCGGGCGGCCCGCGGCCTGAGCGCCCCCTCGGCCCCCTCCCCGCAGCTGTTCATGACGGACAACGGGCTCCAGGACTGGCGCGTGGCGCTGACCCGGCGGCAGGCGGCGCAGATCGCGCTGGAGCTGGTGGTGTGCGGGCTGCACCCGGCGCCTGTGCGGGGCCCGCCCTGCGCGCAGGACTCCGAGCAGCCGCGGGGGGAGGCGCAGGCCTGGCCCAGCTTCCTGGGCCAGGAGGAGTCGCTGCTGTCGCTGGCCATGCTGCTTCGCCTCTACCTGGTGCCCCGCGCCGTGCTCCTGCGCAGCGGCGTCCTGCTCAACGCGTCCTACCGCAGCATCGGTGCCCTCAACCAAGTCCGCTTCCGCCACTGGTTCGTGGCTAAGCTGTACATGAACACGCACCCCGGCCGCCTGCTGCTCAGCGTCACACTGGGCCTCTGGCTGACCACCGCCTGGGTGCTGTCCGTGGCGGAAAGGTGAGGGTGCTGGAGCCGCAGCCAGCCAGCCACTGCCTGTCCCCGTACGCTGGCTGAGAAAGTTCACACCTTGCACCCCCCTCTTCCTCCTCCTGGCTGAGATTTGCTCACACCCTCATCCACCCGGTGCAAGGAACCAAGAGGCCAGCCCCAGCCCTTCGTCCACCTGCAGCCTCCAGTCTGGCACACACAGACCCTAGGAAGACCCCTCCCTTCGGGTTCCCGGGCCCCTCCTGCATCTGCCCAATCTTCAGACCCAGTGACTGGGACCCGGGAAGAGCTGCATCTGCCTTCCAGGAAGGGGCACCTTTTCGGAATTAGCACAGCAGCGCTGTAGGTGCTAGCCGGGACCCTGAGATGGGCGTGATTCGGGGCTGCAGGGAATAGGGTCCTGCTAGACTGTGTGTGACCGGGTGCTGGACCTGTGCCCTTCCAGGGCCTCGATTTCTCTCTCTCTCTCTTGCAGAGAAAGAAATTGGGGGTAATCTTAGCCAGTGGTTCTCAAAGTATGGTACGGGGCCCTGCAGCACCACCTTGTCGTAAAGGTTGCACATGCAGTTTCTCAGGCCCCACCCAGAACTACTGAATCTGAAACTCTAGAGGGAGCGACCCAGCAATCTGTTTCAACAAGCCCCCCAGGTGATGCTGATGCCTACTCAAGTTTGAGAACCTCAGGTTTAGCGCATCTGGCAAAGGATTCTTGAGGGGAGGAGAAGATCTCTCTTCCAGCTGTCTGTGTGACTGCTTCACGTTCTTTGAGCCTCAGTTTTCTCATCTGTAAAATAGGTATCAAATGTCGCCATCTTTAAATCTCCCCAGCAATTCTAATTTTTTGTGATTTTTCAAACTCCTTCACCTCCCAGGATCTCAGTCTCCCCAATTGGGAAATTGGGCAGGATCAGGATCAATGAATGATCCTCCTACCAAATTTCTCATCTGAAATATGGGAGAATGGGGAGGGAGTGAAAGTTTGCAATCCCAAGGCAGAAGTCCTCAAACCTGAATGTACTTCAGAATTGGAAGGGGTGGGGGAGTTGTAAACAATGCAGGTTCGGGCCCCATCCTCAGAGATTCTACGTCACTGGGGCAGAGGGGGGGTCCAGAAATGAAGCTTTCCTTGCAGATCCTGATGTATGGAGTCTGTGGGCCAAAGTTAGACAAATACTGATCTTAAATCCCTTCCATGGCCAGACCTAAATGTTCCTTTCTATGAAGTGAGGGGGAAAGAGCCTTCTTTCAAGCCTTTTAAAATCCCACCTTTTTAGTTCTGATAGGACCATCTCTTTTTGGACATTGGGAAAATGTACCCCTTCCTCTGGGTGGATGCAGCCCCCTGCCAGGGTCTGACAAGTGGACTTTTTTGTTTTGTTTTGTTGGTTGTGTGTGTGTGTGTGTGGTTTTTTGTTTGTTTTTGACAAGTGGACTTTAGACTGGGTTTCAGCCCCCTCTTATCCCCTTAACCACATGCTGTGAAAGAAGCATCCCTGGTGGCAGAGCCAAAAGCAGTTAAGCTCTGGAATTGGCCAGACCCAGAGTCAAATCCCACAGCCCAGAGAGGTTGCGCATCTTGCCCTGGTCACACAGCAAAGGGAGGAGGCCAGGCAGGCTCTCAAAGCCCAGAACTTAGTGACTTTTTGTCTGGGTGCTTCCTGAGGCTATGGGGGTATGTTGGGAGGGAACGGGTAGTAAGCATAACTCCCCCTTCCCCCTAGGCAGGCTGTTAATGCCACCGGGCACCTTTCAGACACACTGTGGCTGATCCCCATCACGTTCCTGACCATTGGCTATGGGGACGTGGTGCCTGGCACCATGTGGGGCAAAATTGTCTGCCTCTGCACTGGCGTCATGGTGAGTACAGCCCTCTCAGGGACCCTACGCCTACCCCACACTGCTCATCCCTCTACTCACCTCACCCCATTTCAGGACTCCTGCATCCAGCCCCCACGTCTGTGCTCTCTCTAGAACCTCCTCAGCAATGCAGACCCCTGACTTCACAGCCCCATCTCCTTCCAGAGTCCAGGCATCTAGCTCCCAGCCCCATCAAGGCTCAGGCACCCTGTCCCCCACCCCGACATCGTGTAGGAGTCAGGCACCGCCAGGATCCAGGAATCCAGTCTCTCCACCCCCATCCCCTATAAGGCCAGAGAGTCTGTGGAGCCAGGCTGCCTGGGTTCCGATCCTGCTCCTGCCACTTCCTAGCTGGCAAGCCACATAATCTCTCTGTGCCTCAGTTACCTCACAGAAGAAACTAGTGCATTCTTTTTGGGGTTGCTAAGAAGATTGAATGAGCTAAACCATGTCAAGGGCTTTAAACAGTACATGGCACATCGAAAGTGCTCAGCAGCTGGGGGGAGCTGTTGTAGGTACTGGTCTCGGGCACCCAGTCACACCCACCCTAGCTCCTGTGCCCTCAAGGACCGAGGCAGAGGGTCCCCAGAACTAGACGCAAGCCTCCTTCCACAGTCTGCCTCCCCCTGAATCCAGACATCCACCCCCTTCCCTCCATTGACCCAGGCATCAAGCTCCCCCCACCCCCCCCAACCAGCCTCTGTCCCCCACCAGGACCCAGGCATAATGCATTGGCCTTCACCTCCCCACAAGATCTGGTTGCCCTCTCCCTCGGGGTCCTGAGCTGCCAGTCCCCAGCCCTGATGTTGTCCCAGGACAACCAGAGAGAAAGAATATATTGAATCCCAAGCCCTGGGCCCACCGGTGATGTATGGGTGGCAGGGCAATGTGACTCCCACCCCCTCAAAGTGATGAGTCTCTGGGGCTAGGGAAGAGGGGCAGAGACCAGGCCTGGAAGATGCTCCCAAAGGGTCAGGGACCCTCGGGGCTGCCAGCGGCCTCCTCCCTCATTTGACAAAAGGGGGAACTGAGACCTAGAAAGAGGGGATGATTTGCACAAGAGCTCACAGTCGGCTCCTGGATGTCATGGAATAGTAGCCGGCTTTACTGAGCATGTCTCTGTTACCAGTCCCTGTTCTAAACGCACTCCAGGTGTGATCTCATGGCCTCCATATAGTAATGCTCTGAAGGCCTGTCCATTTTACAGATGAGACACTGAGGCACTGAGAGATTAAATAACTCACTCAGAGCTGGGACTGGAACCTACGAGGTCCCCAGAGCCAATGTGTGAAACTAGCAAACTGTTCTGAGCAGTCATGAGCTGAAACACACGGGGGAGGAGGGAGCCTCAGAAGAAGAGGGAACTGATGTCACAGGGTATTGGGGATATGATGGGGCCTTGGAGGATTGAAGGCCTTGAGAGCAGGAAGGGATCCCCAATTTTCTTACTGGTCACCTGGGGGGGTCAGTCCCTGCCCCCCCCTAAGCGGGAGCAGATGGTATAGGTCAGGTCTGTGGGGAAGCCTCCTCCCAAGCCTCCTGCAGACCAAGGTGCTCAGCAGGGCTGGGAGCTGTCAGGGAGGTGGTCCTAGACCTGGGACACCAGACTAAGAAGTCTGAACCAGTGGGAGCCTAAAAGATTAGAGTGAGTGGCGTAACTGGGGTTAGGTCTCCCTGGGGTCAGGGTAGGGGCTGCAGATGGGCCGGGAGGGAGAAGACAAGGCCAGGGCTGGGGCAGAAGCCATTGGGGTGGGGAGGGAGGAGGGACATCCTTGGTGATTAAAGTGGCACGACTCGATGACCAGCCAGATTATAGCAGTGGAGAGGAAGGGGTCTGCTGGAGCCAGAGATCTGCCCCTCACCCAGAGCCAGCCCCCCTCCAGTCACACCCTTAACAAAAGAAGACATTCTGATGGTGCGAACAGCAGGCACAGGATTTGGACTCAGACATACGTGGTTTCTGATCCTGGCCCCATCACTTCCTAGCTGTGAAGCCCTGGTTCCCCCTCTCTGAGCCTCAGTTTGCTCATCTGACAACTGAGGATGGTGGCATCTGCCCACCCGGCTGCTGGGAGGGATGGAGAAGAAAGTGGTGCACAGGCCCGGCCCCCAACCCCCGGAGCCCCCCAGCCCGTGTGCCCCAGCGCCCACTGTGCCCATAGGGTGTCTGCTGCACAGCCCTGCTGGTGGCCGTGGTGGCCCGGAAGCTGGAGTTTAACAAGGCAGAGAAGCACGTGCACAACTTCATGATGGACATCCAGTATACCAAAGAGGTGAGGGGGGCCCCACAGCACAGCCCCTTCCTCAGACCCAGGCCCCTCCTCCCAGAGCCCTGGGGGTCCGGCTGCACTGACACCCTGCCCCCGCCCCCTGCAGATGAAGGAGTCCGCTGCCAGAGTCCTGCAAGAGGCTTGGATGTTCTACAAGCACACGCGGCGGAAGGAGTCCGGGGCCGCCCGCAGGCATCAGCGCAGCCTGCTGGCCGCCATCAGCGCGTGAGGGCCGCTGTGTGCGCGTGCGCGGGCGCCCCGGGGCAGCGCGTGGCCTGTGTGTGTGCGCCCCTGCGGGCCCAGGTCAGGGCTCCCGTCAGTGGGTCTCCCTGAACAGATGTCCGCCTGGACGCGACAGTGGCACTGTGGCTCTGCTGGTGTCGCTCTGCACGTCCCCGCGTGTCTGTGGGCCCTGCGGCTCTGTGTGCCTGGCTCCTCGGGTCTCCACCGCGGATGGGATCGTGGGTGCAGTCACCCCCTCCCACTCCTTCTGCTGTCTGGCAGCTCTTCCTACTGTGTCTGCTTGGGTCTCTCCTGCCCTCCCGTCCCCCCTGAGCTAGGGCCACATCTGGGGACCAGGCTTGTAGGAGACCTGAACCCCGCTTCCTCTTCCCACAGGTTCCGCCGGGTGCGGCTAAAACACCGGAAGCTCCAGGAACAAGTGAACTCCATGGTGGACATCTCCAAGGTACCAGGATCCCGTGGGAGGGGGTCTGGAAGAAGGAGGGTGTTGGAGCTGCAGGCAGGAAAATCTGGCCTGAAAATCTGGGCCCAGAATGGGGAATATTGGCAGAGGCCTGGCACACGTAGGTACTCAATAAATATCTGTGGTGGAATAAATGACTGAATGTGCAATATGGTTTCTTTACCGCAGATAAGGTACAGATTCCTTTTAAATTGAAAAAAAAGAAACTGCACAAAGAACTCTAGTGTTTGATTTTAAAGGATTTTTATTATCAAGTTACTTACATGTGGACGGATATAAAATTCTTTCCAGCTACGACTCTCACACAATAAAACCAAAGCAAATTTACAAACCAAGGTCAAATATAAATGGTGAAACCAATAAAATACAGCTGTGATACAGAGAGAGGACATTGTTTTAGTAAAAGGTGATTGCTGCTGCTTTGTGAAGGGCTGCCAAGGGCCAAAGGTGCTTCTCTGCTGGGAAGGCTGGCCTGGCCAAGGCATGACTCGGTCCACCCTCCCCTGTCTTCTGGGACCCTTCAATGCCACCAGCACTCAGGAACAGGGATGCCATGCCCCCTTGGTTTGGCTCACAGCATTTTTGGCTTTTCCAGTGGCCTTTGCTTTTTCTCATTAGTCCATGACACTTCAAACAGTGGCCCTTGGCACCAGTGACACGGTAAATAAGTCACTGCTGCAGGCCCCCAAATCACAAGGCAGGGCTCAGAGGAGGTGGAGGCCCAGATCTGCCAAAAACAGCAGGTTGCAATCTCTGAAGATTATCAAGCCCAAAACACGGAATTTGAGAATTCCCAGAGGGAAAAAAATACAAAAGCATTCCCATAGGAAGCAGAATCTATCTAGTTTGAGAATGTAATGAGAAGGCCTTCATGGTGCCACAAATACCTAATGAGCACCTAGGACATTCCAGGCCCTGTTCTAGGTGCTGCCTCGGGCATGTTATTTAACTGCTCGGGGCCTCAGTTTCCTCACCTGTGAAGTGGGAACAGCATTCCCATCCTGCGGCTTGGGGGGATTATAAACCATGCAAGAAAAAGCACCTGGCAAAGTAGCTAAGACATGGCAGGTGGTCAATAAATTGTGTTATTAAGAATAATCCTCACGGGCCTGGAAGGACTTAGTAAATGTCAGGCCCATGGCCCATCCCAGCCCCCTCACACCTCAATCCTGTCTTGCCACCCAGATGCACATGATCCTGTGTGACTTGCAGTTGGGTCTGAGCAGCTCACACCAGGCCCTGGAAAAGCGGATTGACACACTGGCGGGAAAGCTGGACGCCCTGTCCGAGCTGCTGAGCACTGCCCTGGGGCCAAGGCAGCTTCTACAACCCAGCCAGGAGGCCACGTAGCTGGTGAGAGAGACATCCTGGAGGAAGTGCCAGTGGCTTAGCACCCCGCGGGCTAGGGGTGTGGGGAGACAAGGTCACCCTTTCTCCTCTGCTCTGGCTGTGTCTGGAGGAAAGGACCCTGTTCCAGTGGGGCTGGCAGTGCCCCACCCTCAGTGCCCTCTCCCCCTTTCTGTCCTCACACTGCCTCTGCTTGTTCCTGGGAGTGCTCTCTGGCTCAGAACACCCAAAGCCTCTGTCCAAATGCCCATCTGCACCCCAGTCTCTCCGTGCCTGGGTACAGCCACACTCTCCCTTCCCCCTCTGCCCACTGGCTTCTCTGCTCCCACCTTGGCGTGTTCCCCACTCTCACTCTCCCTCTGGTTTCTGGCCTGCCGGTCCATCATGTGTTTACCTCTCCAGGACCCATGGAAGAGGAACCAGGCTACTTCTCCAGGGGGCAAGGTCAAGGACACCCTCCCTGCCACATCTGACCCAGCCGTTTCCAGGAATAAAGACTCTCAAGTGTGAGGACTGAAGGGGCCCCACCTGGGGCAGGTTGACTCTCTGGCAGCTGCTGAAGGGTCACTGGCTGGAGGAGAGAAGCCTTGGCCCACCCCTGTGGCCCCAAACGAGATAACACACACCCTCATCAAAAAAACTCTAGCTACGCTGCTAAAGACAACCTCCGGCTTTCAGTTAGAAGTGGGGGTGCCTAGGGACAGTGTTTTCTGGGTCCCAGGGAAGGAGGGGGCTGAAGGCCCAGAGTCCAGAGTCCTGGGGAGCCTCAGTCACCCCGCTGGACGGCAGAGCTGAAGGAACCAGGCCTAAGGCTGGGATGAGGCGGTAGGAGGGGGCACCCCCTGGTGGGAGAGCAAGCAGGACACCGTTTTTTTCAGAACTGCAGAGAATATTTGGTAAGGGGTCGAGGGTCCAGCCCACCAGTATGTCTGCTCTTATACTTTGTAATAAATGTAAAACAAAGCCAGAAGGTGTTGCCGTTTTTTTTCTAAACACATCCAGATTCCAAACAGGTAGGTTATCCAGTGGAATGACCTTGTCCTATCTGAACCCTGAACCCCAACCCCCTCCCCCCAACCCCCCACTGCCCCAGCTCTTAGGCAAGAGCAAGGGCTCTTAATTCAGACAGATGGGGGTCTAAATCCTGGCTCTCCTACTCACTGTCTATGTGCCCTTGGGCAAGTGGCTTCACCTCTCTGAACATTTTACCTTACCTGTAAAATGGGGCCTCTAGCCCCATAGAACTGCTGTGAAGAATAAAACAGGAAGTGACAAAGAGGTTCGGGCATTTAGTAAGAACCAAATACATGACAGAGAATCATGTATATTATTGTTATTGATTTTCACACACAATACATGGCTCTCCTTTTTCTTTTCTTCTACTGCCCTTTTCCCCTCTACTTGTGTAGCCATCAGATGACACCTCACCCATCAAGAGACTAAAAGGAACCCAAACCATCCCACGGACCAATTTCACATCCGGGCCCAAGGAGTCTGTGGGGATTCAGAAGAGAAAGGGGAAGTCCGGCAACCAGCTCCGTGCTCCCTGCTTTTACAAATCACAGCCACTCCCTCACCCCATCCCACCCACCTCACCCCCAGCCCCTTTGTACAGATAGAGAAGCCGAGGTTCCAAGTGGAGTCGGGCCTGGCCCAAGGCCCCCCAGCCAGGAAGCTGCAGGGCCCAGATTCACAGCCAGCCTGTCCACTGCTGATCCCTCCCTGTCCCCCCTGCCTGAGCTGAGTCAGAGGCAACAGTGGCTTTGGGCCTCTCGAACCCAGGTCTGGCTTCCCACAATGGCTTCTTTCCAGCGCGGAGCTGATTCATCCTCACTTCCCTTGCTTGGCAGGGAAGTCCAGGCTGCCCGTCATCCTCTGCTGAGCTATCTTTGGATTTCCCTAAAAGTCCAAAGGCAGCCTCACCCCTCAGCCCTGGGAGCTAAAGTGGGGCCTCTACCACCCACTGTCACCGGAAGCTTGCTCCTGCCCTTGCTGTCTCCATGCCAGTCCCCCCTGGGGTGTATAGGTGAGGGCCTCTCCAGCACCCTCCCACTGCAGGAAGCCTTCCAAGCAGTAGTGCCAAATTCCCATTCAAACTCACTCCTCTGGGACCACTTTTTCTCGGCCCCAACCCCTTCAGCTGGCAAGCTCCTTCCTACTCCTCCTTTAGGCCTTGGCTTAGCTGTCATCTCTTCCAGGAAGCCCTCTTGGCAGACCCTAGATGGGATCCCTCAACCCCATGAACCGGTCCCTTTTACAACCATAATATTTATCAGGTCAAGTACCATGCTAAGAGCCCTTCATATCAATGATCTCAAGAAAGCCCCACAAAAAAAGAGGCCAAGGAGGTACTGTTAGTTCCATTTTACAGATGGGGAAACTGAGGCACAGGGAAAATAAGAAACCTGCCCAAAGCCACAGCAGAGAGAGGGGCGAGCTGGGATTGGACTCAGGCATCCTGGTTCCAGAGCTCCCGCGCTTGGCCACTGGCCCACTAAGGCACACCAAGATCATCACACCAGGTTTTACTCTTTGTTCATTGTGTCATCGCTGAATGAGCACCCTGAATGCCTGGGGTGGGCTGAAGTGCCTCACCTTCCACTACACGTTGAGACAAGGTAGGAAAAAGTTACTAGGGCTTTTGACTAAGAAACTAAGAGAACACAGGAGAGATTCCTTCTATACTACCTCAGGTCTGCCCCAGCCTACCTACCCCCCCATTCTCCTCTGAGGCAGTCCTACCTGAGGCCCCCTTTCCGGCCGGTTTTAACACTCTTGCTCTCACGGAATCAACACTTCCTGGAGGCCCTGCGCCAGGTGCTTCTGCAGCTGCAAACGTGAACCAGGGGCCTGTCCTTGAGGGACCCAGTCTCGGGGGAATTTTTTTTTTTTTTTTAACTTTTTTTTTTTTTTTTTTAAAGATTTTATTTTTATTTATTCGTATCCCCCCCTTGCTGCTTGTGCTCACTGGGTCAGCTAACCACACCGTGCGGGCGGGCTTGCCTTCACCAGGAGGCCCCGGGAACCGAACCTGGGGCCTCCCATATGGTAAACGGGAGCCCTACTGATTGAGCCACAGCCGCTTCCCTCGGGGGAATTTTGACACTAATCCTCTATTCTTCTCTTACCCCACTCCCACGGGAGGAATGGGTGGGGCAAAGGGGGCCCAGAGAAAGGTGGGAGCTTGCCCTGAGTTATGCAGCCAGTCAGGGGCTGAGGCTGGCGCCAGGGTCTAGCCTCTCCTCGCTCATGAACCCCCCACATGTCCCCTGAGGATCTTTCTTAGCACCCAGACCTGACCAGGACCCTCCCTTGCACAAAACCCTTCCATGGCTCCCACCTGGCCTCCCGTCAAAGCCTAGCCCAGGCCTAGCTTTTTTTCAATGAGTTTTTGCAAACGCCTTCACCTGAGTTACCACCGCCCAGCTCAAGCTGGATGAAGCTGGAATGTTTCCTGCGCCACAAAAAGCTCTCGGGCCCCTCTATCACCTCTGATTCATTTTGCCGGTTTTGAGCTTCTGGGAAAGGAACCTGCTGCATGCCCTCCTGTGTATCTGCGTCTTGGGCTCCACATAATTGATTCATCCGTTCTTTTTCCTGCAGAGCTACGGTTCCACAATACACCTCAGACCTCACCTTGGGGTTCTTCGACAGCCCCCTCCCTGGCTGTTCCCCTCCCCACTGGGCTCCTTTTTCCTCCTTTGCCAGAACTTCCCCCGCTCTCCCCGTCCTCTCTGCCCAGCACACTTTGAACAAACCGCCTCTATTCGCCCGCCCGGCTCGCTGTGATGGGCTATAAAGGAGGCCCTATCACCTACATGAATACCAAGCCCAGCTCGGAGCCTTTCTGTAGTGTGGAGTAACTGCCAGCAGATATAAAAACCAGGAGTGCTTTAGGCAATTTGGAGAGGGTGTCAAACCTTCCTTTCTTTTTCCCAGGGATGAACTGGCCCTACTTCAAGTCCAGCCCCTCTCCATTTCTTATCACCTCAAGAACCCTGCTGCTCAGGCACACCCATTTCCCCTCGAGCACTACCATTAGCATACAAACACACTGTCATTTCTCCCGTCTTAAAAACACCCCCCTGGAACTTTAAGAAACAGTTTAGATTCCGATATCCCTAAAGTTCATGATTTCTTCACCAAACATCCTCAAATTGAAATTTAGCATCTTTATTTTAGATACTGTAAAGCAACCAGTATGCAGAAATTCTTTAAAAGCAAGTTCTTCTAGAACCATCTCCCGCTACATGCAACTTGGATGACCTGCACACACATAAAGAGCTAAAAAAATCCTGACACACAGAGGGCAGGCTGTAAGATTTCACTTACACCAAGTTCAAGAACAGTCCCAACTCATCTATAGTGACAGAAATCAAATTAGTGATTGCTTCTGGAGTGGGGGACTTGACGGAAAAGGCACAAAGAAACTTTCTCAGGGGGAAGCGGCTGTGGCTCAATCAGTGGGGCTCCCGTTTACCATATGGGAGGCCCTGGGTTCGGTTCCCGGGGCCTCCTGGGGAAGGCAAGCCCGCCCGCACGGCGTGGTTGGCTGACCCAGAGAGCACAAGCAGCATGGGGGGGATAAATGAATAAATAAATAAAATCTTTAAAAAAAAAAAAACTTTCTCAGGCGCTGAAAAGGTTCTCCTGGTCTTGATGGGAGTTACATGGGTATATACATGTGTAAAATTAATTGATCTGGGGAGTGGCTGGAGCTCAGCAGTTGAGCACCTGCTTCCCATGTACAAGGTCCTGGGCTCAATCCCCAGTACCCCCTAAAAATATATATAAAATTTAAAAAAAATTGACCTGTACACTTAAGATCTGTTGTGCCCTTTATGTACTTTACTGCATTTAAGTTATATCTCAACAAAAAGACTTAAAGAAAAATAAGCACTTATAAACTTTCCCCTACAAAATCTGTATTACAATATGATAAGGTTCCATAACCTAAATAGACTGGGGGGAAGAAAGCCTTCCCTTGACCCCGTGGCTGCCTCCAGCTACTCCCCCTTATCTCCGCTCCCTTTTAGAATAAAACTTCTCAAGAGTTGTCTGTACACGTATTTCCTCTCTTCTCGTTTTCCTTGGACCCAGTCCAACCCCGCCACTCCTCCACTAAACCCAGTCAGCAAGGTCACAGGTGACCTCCATGCTGCCAAACCCCATGGTCTAACTCAGTCCTTATGATTTTCAATCTCTCTTGAGCATCTGACATGGTTGATCGCCTTCTCCTTGGAATCCTTTTGCTTCCAGATTTTCTACCTCTCCTGGTGTCCTCACTGGCCATTCCCTTTCAGCTGCTCTCTAGAATGCTGCTCCTTTCCCAGGGACCCTAAATGTGGGAGGCCCAAGAGCCTAGTCTCTGCTCTCTCCAACCCTTCGGCCTGGATGAGCTCAGCAAATCCCAGGGTTTTAGTTATCAGCTACACATTAATGACTCCAAAATTTAGTATGCTTGTATATGGATGAAATGACAGGATATCTGGGATTAGCTTAGAAACAAAACAAAACTCCAGGAAAATGTGTACTTGATGGGGGTGGGGGGGAATAGAAGAAACAGTAAACTGTAGAAGACTGTCAAAGCTAGGTGATGGGTATGTGGGAGTTCTTAAGACCATTTGACCTTTGTGTGTAGTTTTTAAATACCATAATGAAAATTTAGAAAAAATTATGTATCTCCAAACACTGGCTTCTCCCCAAAACTGTGACCACTTATTTGATGTCCTGATGGAGTTTCAATTAAAGGCCATGACTACTGACAGAAAGCAGGTCACCTTGGAGTGTAGGAGACAGGCTGGAATGTAGGAGATAGGAGCCTAGAGAGATAAGATCTTTTTTTTTTTTTTTTTTTAATATTTTATTTATTTATTCATTTATCCCCCCCTTGCTGCTTGTGCTCGCTGGGTCAGCCAACCACACCGTGCGGGCGGGCCTGCCCCCACCAGGAGGCCCCGGGAACCGAACTGGGGACCCCCCACATGGTAAACCGGAGCCCCACTGATTGAGCCACAGCCGCTTCCCTAGAGATAAGATCTGATAGGAGCTGGGTGGGGAAAAATCCTGAGCTTCAAAGAGAGTATCAATGTATATGTTAGATAAGATTTACAATGTCTGCTACATGCAGGAATGTAAAGAACTGAGCCATTAATCTTTTGTACTTGCTGATTTTAGTAAAATGTAAACTGTCTCATATCTATTGCCTTAGCACCAGTGCACCCACATATTCTCTTTGTTCTAAAGCCAAATAAAAGCCACACTTTATTATGTGGCGGGGCTCTTCTTCTCTATTGGGACAGAGTCCCCTGATCCCAGTTATTTCTTTTTTTTTTTTGTCTTATTCTCTCTCATTCGCGGCACAATGTCCAATGTGCATCTCAAGATGAAAGAGGTTCAAAATTTGTCAATTTCCCAACAGGACTGCTCCTCCCTATCTCAGTAAAAAAGCTTCACTCTTCATCTGACTGGGCAAGCCTCAAACCTTTAGCATAACTTTTAAGTCATTCTGACTCATGCTTCCTCACACTCCTCAGATCTACCTTCAAAGCAGGTCCTGGCTCTTGACCTTTCTCACCTTGTCTGCCAGGGCACTGACCACCCTCTTCCTAAGCCACCATCAATTTTCACCCTGGCAGGAACATCAGCTTCCTCACCTCCTGCTTCCGCTCTTGCCCCACTGCAGGTCATTCTTCTTGCCAGCAACTAGCACTGTTTCCACTACTAACACTGTTTGGGGTGTGGGGGACATAGGTAATAGTCACATGGTTCAAAAAACTCAAAAACAATTCTGAAGCATATAGAGAAAAGTCTTTCTCACAGCCTTGACCCACATCTGTCCCTAACCCCCACCTCCACATGCCTCCACTGTTACTATATTCATGAGAGGAATCCTTATAAATCATAACCAGAACATGCCAGTCCTTGCTCACAGCCCTCCAATGGTTTCTCGTTGTACTTGAAGTAAATTCCGAAGCCCTTACCATGGCCTACAGATCCTCAAGTAACCTACCCGTCTACACCTCCAACCCTAAATAATCCCACCCTTCTCCCCTCCCTGCTCTGCTCCAGCCACTCTGGCCATCTTGATGATTCTTGCAAGGCAGGCCCACTCCCACTTACTATTCACCATCTTCATATGGTTCACTTCCTTGCCTTCTTTCAGGCAAATGTCAACCCAAATGTCAAATGTCAGCTCCTTAGAGCAGCCACCCCCGACCATTCAATCTAAAAAGCACCTGTCACTCAATTCCTTGATTTTCTTTTTTCCTGAGCATTTTTAAAAAAGAATTTATTTGGGAAATGGGGAAAAAAACAGAGCTTGCTGAGAAATGGGAGAGAAAGATGGAAATACACACTAAGATTTGGTGCAGGCCCCTCTAGGCAGACAGCTCTCCTGAGCATCTTGCACCTGACATATTTTTATATCTAGCCACTTATATTTTTGTCTGTCTACCCCACTAGAATATCCACTCCCAGGTGCTCTGTCCAGTTCACTATTGTTATCTCCAGCTCCTGCAGCAATGCCCCACAGACTAGAGTCAATATATGGAATAAAATAGAGATATGAATGAAAAGATGAAGAGAGCACTTGGCACTGGCTCTCAAAATTCCCAAGGCAGTTTGGACCCACTAATTCCACTTCTGGTAATCTACTGATAATATTATTATATACATGCAATCAGATCTACACAGATATTAACTGCAGCGGAAGTTTAAAAACAACCTAAATGGCCATCAAGAGGGGAATGGTTAAATAAAGCATGGTACATTTGCAGAGGCATACCACACAGCAAATAAAGAGAAAAAGCAGCTCTCTGGGTGTTTGCACCAGTAACTCACCACCAGGCAGGCTACCCGGTACCAGAGAAAAATGTGGGCTCCTCTTGGAGTGAGAAAGGCTTGGGTTTGAATCCAGGCCCTGCCACTTCCTGGCTGTGGGCCATAGGTAAGGCCCTTCTCCTCTTCTAGACTCATTTTCTATATCTGTTAAGTGGGAATTCCCCTTCTTTTCTCTTAAGTCATTTCCACCTCTAAGGGTTGTCCAGATGTGAAAATGGCATGTGGGGTGACAGGGGATTGAGAAATTCAGATAAGGAAAAAGAGACCTGGCCTAATGGAAATGAAGATGCTAAAAAGTGATACTGACAGACAAAATACCAAGATGGCCTGTTGCGTGTAATTCCCAAACACCCCAAATCTTCGGGAAAATCCATAAACAGGACTCAGGTTTGTCGATATGATTGGTGTTTTCACCCAGCCTGTAGAAATGGTTCCAGAAGGAGGCAGCTCAGAATCAGCCATCATGGTCAGCATCATAAATCACAAAATAATGACAACACATAGTGTTTACTGTGCACCAGGCACTGCTCTAGGCACTTTTACCCACTTAAACCCTGCAGCAACATAAGGTGCCATCATCTCTCTTTTACAGATTGGGAGGTAGAGGCAGGAGAGGATTAAGGAATTTTGCACAAGGTCAGGCACATGCTCTTAACTCCAGTGCTTTTGCTATAACGGTAGCATTGAAACAGTAATGTGATCAGGAGTCATCTTTAGGAATGGAAAACGAGGACCAGAGGAGGCTTACTTTTATCGTATACACTTTGGCTGCTGAGTTTTGTCAGTATTTTTTTTAAAAACATTTTAAAGAAGACTTCAAGTGACAAGTGGTAAATTTCCTATTCTCCAATTCCCACTTGGTAAACACCCGCCCTAGCTAAGCAGCCGCCAGGCCCTTAGGACTGCACATGCGCTCTCGGCAGGCGGCAATCTCCGTCCAGTTTCTCTTTTTCGCGCGTTTAGGGCTCGGCTCGCCGGCGTTTGGATTTTCAGAACCTTGACCAGATTCAGCCGCCACCGTGGCTCACTGGGGATTTAACACGTGGCTCAGTCCTCGACCATGTTCTGTCTCGACTTTCGAGGCCCTTCAGGCTCTGACCTGCCCACTTCTGCTTCCTCATCTCCCACCCCGGGGGGGGGACCTTAAGGCCAAGCCAGTCTGGATCTTTCTCTCCGGTTCCTCTTAGGCCTCGCAGACTTTGCTTAGCTGTCCCCTCTGCCTGGAAGAGCCTTGCCCGTCCTTCAAGGCCCCACCGGACCTGCGCCCTTTCAAAAGTGATTTGATCCCCTGCCGCTTCCCTCCACAAACCAGGATTTTTCCGGGATACACGCCAGGTCTGATTCATTCCTGTGTCCTCAATACTCATTCAGCACAGGACACTGAGAGTACTTCTGTGCCGCCCCACCCCACCGCATCCCGCCAACATCGCTGACGAGGTGGGAGTCGAACCCGAAATCTCCAGACCCTCCCCCCTTCTCTCTTCTCCCCACACAACTCCAAGCCCCGGTGAAGCGCATGCGTACTGACAAAGCGCCGCAGCGCCCTCCCTCCTCCCTTCGTAACCCGCATGCGTGCTGAGGCCAAACCCTTCGTCAACGCATGTTCAGTCTGGCGGCCCCTCTCTCACGCCCAGTCCGCAGCGCATGCGCAGGGCCAGCAACTCTCGGCCCCGTGATATCGCCGCCTCCTCTTCCTCCTTCGGGCGGGCCTTCCTCCGGTGGCCTTCCGGACGTCGAGGCCGATTCTAGAGTGGCAGGTGCTCGCTGTCTCTCTCTCTCTCTGTCCCCTACACCCCCCGGCCTCCTAGACGCCATTTACAGGCCGGTAGCGGGACCTCCCCGCCCCCTCGCCGCCGCGTAACCCGCTTCGGGGGAGTGCGCGCCCCGCCGCGCCTCAGGAGCCAATCAGCACCCGCCTTGAGGTAAGGGACCCGCGTGCCCGCAAGAGGCTGGGCTGGGGCGGGGCCTGTCGGCGATGCCCCGCCCCTGCCCCAACGGCCAAACGGCCGCTCGGAGGTCCCGGCGTGGGGCGGGGCACCGCCCTGACTAGGGAGCCAAGGAGGCCCCGGAGATACCCGGGCCGGGGTCAAATGTGTAGATGGAAACCAAGTGCTGCGTAGAATAGGAACTTCAGTTGTGGGGTTCCCGTCGGTCCCTGTAACTGTCTAATTCCTAGGGAAGGCCCCTGAACACTACGTAGACCCATAAGTTCTAGGGGCGACCCCATATAGGAGCCTATAACTGTATGTTTAAGCCCTGGGGAGGCCTTAGAAAATGTGTAAATAGACTCTTAAGTTCTAGGGAGGGTGGGGTGTCCTCATTGGGGTGGGCATAGACATAGAGTTAGGAATTGGGGAGAGTCTTCCCAAATAATTTGCAAAGAGAGCCTTAGATCTGGGAGGTGCCTGTAGGAGATTTGCGAAGAGCTGCTTAAATACTGAGGAAGCCCCTCGAAGAATGTGTTATTCTGCTTTTAATTTCTGAGAGGTCAAAATAACGAGCCCAGTAAATAGACACTTAAATAGACTGACTTTATGCATTTTGGAGGGATCCCCAAAGAGGCCTGTAAACAGTATTGAGGATCCCCCAAATGATGCATAGGCGGATACTTAAGTTTTGGGGAGCTAATAGCCCATAGGGGCTGTTAAATAGACTCAAATACTGTAGAAATTCCTAGAATAACATGCAAAAGGACACCTTCCCAAAAGAAGGAGATCCTCCTAGGTATGGAAATGGACACTTGAATACTGGGCAGAACCCCCAGGGAGGCCTGAAAGCAGACCCCTAAGTACTAGGGAGATCTCCAGAATAATGTGTAAGCAGATACTTAATTGCAAGGGAGGTGGAGTTCACAAGTTCTGGGGGGAATCCCCATCAGGGATTGTAAACGGTCATTTAAGTGCTGAGTGAATCATTTTCCACACATAAACAAGCACTTGTCTTCCTGTGTCTGAGAAGGCAAAGTCTTCAAAGCAGTTTGTGGTTGGGGGAGAGGTTACTTAGAGCACTGAGAGAGGAGCTAGACAAGCCCCCGTCTGGCTGGCAGAATTATCCTTACATCCTGTAAACAGACACTTTAGGTGCTATAGAAAGTCTCTCACCAATGATTTGTTGTCAGTGTCACTCTGTACTGGGGTGGGGGTGGGGGGGATTCATAGAGTGATTTAACAGGCATTTAAGACCTAAGCAAACCTTTTCTGTAAAGAGCCAGAGAGTAAATATTTTAGGCTCTGCAGGCCACTGTCTCTAACAGCTCCTCAACTCTGTCATAGTGTAGAGAAGACAACCATAAAGAGTTTGTAAATTGATGAGTGCTGTTCTGTTCCAATAACACTTTATTTACCAAAACAGAGGGGGACTAGATTTGGCCCACAGGCTGTAGTTTGCCAACTGGACCCCTGAGCTAGAGCAGATGGCCCTATAGAGTCCTGCAGTCAAGTGCTCACAGACCTCCCTGAAATGATGTGTAAACAGCTAGGAGAACTCCTAGGGACCTGTAAACAGACACTTAAATGGTGGGGAGTAGGTTGTACAGGTAGCCATACATTTTGTAACAGTGTTTCATGATTTAAAGCTGGTGAGACCTTGAAGTGAAATGTGGAGTATGAGGAATGGCAGAACATCAGGAATGCAGACCCTGAAATATGGAAGGACACATAGTGATAAGCTGAAAATAGGTCCTTGAACATTGGAGTCTCTCTCCCCCTACATACACCAGCGATGTGTAATAAAAGAATAGTTGCTGGACTGGGGATCATGCTACTGATTTGTAAGAAAACTCCTTGCTGTATTTGGGGAAAGAAAAGTTCCATTTTTATGTGAGCCTACTCCTCTGAGTTGTATTTATATGTGTAATAAAAGAATAGTTGCTGGACTGGGGATCATGCTACTGATTTGTAAGAAAACTCCTTGCTACATTTGGGGAAAGAAAAGTTCCACTTTTATGTGAGCCTACTCCTCTGAGTTGTATTTATATTGGGGAAGGGTGATTAATAGTTGGGAATAGTTTGTGCTGCAAGTTAAAAGAAGATAGGAATGGAAAAAAAAAAAAAAAAGAAGAAGATAGGAATGTATTTGTTTCTCACCACCTCCAGAGGAAGGAATTTGGGGATTAATAGGGAAACCACATATTTTGTGTCTCATTCTACCACACTTTCTTTCCATTAAGTTCTTTCACAGTTTAAGATGGCTGCTTGAGCCCCAGCTTCCACAGCCACATTCCAGCCAGCCAGAAAGAGGAAGGAGCCAGCCATCTGTGAAGGAAAATTTTCAAGAGTGGCAAACCAAATTTGTGGTGTCATTCCATTGGCCAGAACTTCTGAATAGCCATGTACCCAGTTAAGAACTGAGGTTTCTATTTCTTTGGAAGAAGCGGAGAAAGGGTATTGGGAGCCAGTTGTTACTTGCTACCACATCCACAGAGTTCTCTTTCTAAAGAAAGTACCTTCATGTAGTCCAGGGTGAGTTGAGAAGAGTGGGGAGAGATGTGTCTTTACTCTGGAATCCCCTCCTCTTCACAGGTGACCATGTCTGAGTCTGGGCACAGTCAACCCGGGCTGTATGGGATAGAGCGCCGGCGACGGTGGAAGGAGCCTGGCCCTGGTGGCCCCCAGAATCTCTCTGGGCCTGGTGGTCGGGAGAGGGACTACATCGCACCATGGGAGAGGGAGAGACGGGTGAGTGTCTGGGCCCGAGGGTAGCTTCATTCATCCACTCGTTCCACAAATGTTTATTGAGCATCTGTCACGTGCCAGGCACTGATCTAGATGCTGGGAATATATCCATGAGCAAAACCCTGCTGGAGTAAGAAGATGGAGGGAAGGCCTCTCTGAAGAGGTGGCTTTTTTGTTTTGTTTTGTTTTGTTGCTTTAAGAGGTGGCTTTTGAGTAGTGACCTGAAGGAGGTAAAGAGACAAACCATTCCAAAATCTGAGTGAAGAGCATTCTAGGTAGAATAGCAAGTACGAAGACCCTTAGACTGCCCATATCTGGTATGTTCAAGGCATAACCAGGAAACCAGTTTGGCTGTAGTGGATGGGGAAGGAAGGAGGGTGATAGGAAGAGAGGTCAGAGAGGTAACCGGAGCCAGATCACCTAGGACCTGGAAGGCCTTGGAAAGAACTTTGGATTTCACTCAGTGAAATTGCCATTGGAGAGATTGAGCAGAGGGGCCATAAGCGTACATTGTAAAGAGTCACGAAACACTAAGAGCAGCAGTTTTTCAATTTATTGAGCAGCACACAGTGTGCTGGCACTGTGCAGGGGCTTTAGATCCCCCTGGTCCTCCCGAGCCCTTCCAGCTATCCCCTGAAGTAGAGGCTAAGATATACCCAATGTTTGCTAGTGAGGAAAATGAGTCAGTGAAGCATTAAGCTTTGGGGCAGGACTCGGACCCAGGTCTGGCCAAGTCTCAGGCACAGCACCATTCTGCCATTCTGCCTGCTGTGGAGAGAGTGACCTGGTCTGGGAACCAGGAGGCCTTGGTGACTCACTGCTAACACCTGCCCCCAGGGTTCTTTCTCCAGGGCTCTGCCCACTTCTGAGCTGTTTGGTAGGGTTAGAAGAAGGTAACACTTGGATTGGTTTCTGAGCCATAAAACTGCAAACATGAGGAATAATTTATTCAGCACAGTGACCTGGCTCTTGCTTGTTCCTTTTCTTGGGTGGCAGCATAAGTGATGACACACAGTCTTGCTTCTCTCCGTACACATCCTTCTGGGGGAACCTTACCCTCTTCTACACCTTCAGCTTTGGTCCCCAAACAAGCAACTCCCAAATCTCTGTCTTCATGTCTGACTTTGCTGCTAGCTCCAGCAGCCTCCTGACTTGCCCATGGGTTCCTCGCTCCCCCTGCTGACCTTGGCATCTTTTCCTCCTCCTCCTTCGGTATCCCCATATCATTGACGGCTTTAACATCCATTGGGCCTCATCCTAGATGGCTCCCTCTCCCCTGCCCCCAGGCCAATCAGGCACCCCTCCACATACCCCCACCATGCTTTACATTCTGCCTCCTGAATCTATCTCCACCCTACCATCTTCTCTCCTTGGAACCAGGTATCATCCACTCCTTCCTAGACCTTCTCATCTGTCTCCCTCCAAGCCTCCTGGAAATTCTCAGCATGCCTTACTTTTCTTCCGCCGCAGCTTTTCTTCCTCCCAAAGCACTTTCACATTATCCTTTTGGCTGTTCTTTACCATAAACCAATGATGTGAGCAGTTTAAATAAGTATCCCCAGTATAAGGGTGAAGAAACTGAGGCCCAGTGAGGGGTCAGAAACTCCTGAGGTTACTCAAGGAATCAGAAAAGGACCAGGACTCAAACTCAGGTCTCTCCCCTCTCTTAAACAGATGAGGGGTGAGGCAGGAGAGGCATGAAGAAGGCATCATGTGGGACTAAGTCCGCCGGCTTGGCAAGAGCAGGCGTGGGACTGGGGAGAGGTGATTAGGGTAGCAAATGTGACTGGAGCGCTCAGTCAGTGAGCACCCGAGTGTGTCAGGTGCCATGCTGGACAATTTACAAGTTCTGTCTCCTTTCATCCTCACGACAGTCCTGTGAGGAAGGGATTTGTATCCTCATTTGCCAGATGGGGAAACTGAGTTCTAAATGATGGCCTATATTCACCCAAGTTCATGTAGCTACCAGGTTTGAACCTAGATTGGTCTAGCTCCAGAGCCCTCGTTCCTTCTACCTGGACTTGTCCAGCAGAGACAGTTGAACAGAGCTGTTGAGAGCACGGTTCTGGAGCCAGGTGTCCTGGGTTCAAAGCTTGGCCCTGCCACTTCCTGGCTGAGACTCTAGGCAAGCCACTTAAACTCTGCCACACTTTCCTCATTTGTAAAGTGGAGATAATAATAGTACCTCCCTCGTCGGATGGGTAGGATTGAAGGGTGAATATATGGAGGCATTTAGAAGAGTGCCTGGCACATAAAGGCCCTTCAGGATCCTCCTCGGGAGTGTTCAGTAGAGCCCAGGGGAGCCATTCCTGAGCACACTTCCTCACCACAGGATGGCAGTGAAGAGACGGGCACATCAGTCATGCAGAAAACCCCCATCATCCTCTCAAAACCACCTGCCGAGCGGGTGAGTAGAAAAGAAGGTGGGAGGGATTAGGGCAAGGATCTCTCCCCATCTCCCATTGACTGGAACTTCTTCACTCCCTTAGTCAAAGCAGCCACCACCTCCAACCCCAACCCCTGCCGCCCCCCCTGCCCCAGCCCCTCTGGAGAAACCCATCGTCCTCATGAAGCCGCGGGAGGAGGGGAAGGGGCCTGCAGCCTCCACAGGTGCCTCGACCCCTGAGGGTACTGCGCCGCCACCCCCTGCAGCCCCAGCGCCACCCAAGGGGGAGAAGGAGGGCCAGAGACCCACACAGCCTGTGTACCAGATCCAGAACCGGGGCATGGGCACTGCCGCGCCAGCAGCCGTAGACCGTGAGTTGGGGCTGGGCAGGATTGGGTTGGGAGCTGGCACCCCCTTACAGCCCTCTCAACGCGTCCTCTGCTTTCTTCTTTCTCCTGCCTCCAGCCGTCGTGGGCCAGGCCAAACTACTGCCCCCAGAGCGCATGAAGCACAGCATCAAGTTGGTGGATGACCAGATGAATTGGTGCGACAGTGCCATTGAGGTGTCCGGGGTTGCCTCCCTGCCTGAGCTTCCCCGGGTGGTCCCGTGCCCTCTGCCCCTCCACCCCTGCCTCCAGCCTCTTGGTAGGCAACACCAGCCTGGACAGTTTTTGGGGAATTGCAGAAAGTCCTCAGCTAACCTGGACTGAATTTCAGCAGCTTATGCTAGTTCGGCTGTGCCAGTTGATAGAATACTTTGATACTGGTTGGCAAAGAGGTGCTCCCACTGCCACCCTAGTGCCCTGGGATCTCCTGCACCATCCCACAGCAGGGGATCTTCCAGACCCTGCTCCACTGCCCCTCCTGACTGGTCCAGTGTAAGCTGTTTTGAATGCCACTCTTGGAGGTCTTCCCCCTCTATCCCAGAGGCGCATGTTCTACTTCACACCTCACATTCTTGGACCATCATACCTGCCTCCAGCCTCCCAGTCTTCATTTTCCCTCCCCTGCTGCTTTTTCTCCCAAGCTTGTGCTCCCCACCCCACCCCATTCCCTAGCAGCTGGACTCAGGACAGCACGGTGGGCCCATGTGTTACCTGGCCCCTGCCACCTCTCATCCTCTGCCTTACATACATCAACTGGGAAGCTTTCCTCAAATAGCCCAGTGACCAGGTCCTCAGTGCTGTCCAGTAGAACTTTCTGTGATAATGGAAATGTTCACTAATTTTCCTATCCAGTATGATAGCCACTACCCCATTTGTGACTATTGAGCATTTGAAATGTGGCTAGTAAACTGAGGAACTGCGTTTTTTATTTTGTTTTAATTAATTTAGATTGAAACAACCACATGTGGTAGTGGCTGCCATATTGAACGGCACAGCTCTAGATACTCTGATTTACTCTATCTGGTCAGGCCTGGGAGTAGCTTTTCCTTTTTAAAGCCCCCGGGGTGATTCTACAGGGCAGCCACAGTTGAAGATATAGCTGTCTTCTTTGAGGCATGTCTCATTCGCCCCCTGGTGGTGAAAGTCCTCAGAGGTGGTGGCCCAGAGGTGCAGGTCCCAGGAAGTCCCAGGAATTCCCAGGGCTCCAAATCCCACAGACAAGAACCAGGACTGATTTCCCCCTCCTGTACTCCACTCCCATGTCTTCCCAACTTACCTAAAGCAGGGAAGCCTCCGAGGAGTCCACCCAACAGCCATCAGTTACTAAGACCTATCTTCTCCAACCTTCTCCTTAGTCCTCTGCACTCACCTTAAGGTCAAGCTTCCCTTTTTCCTACTGGTTCTAGCTACGCTGACTTCCTTTCAGCTGATTGACCATGCCAGGCTCTTTTCTACTTCACAGCCCTCACAAATGCTGTTCTCTGCCAAAAATGTTCCATTTGCCCCCGACCCCACCCCCTACCACCACCACCACACACACAGGCCCTTTGCCCAGTTGAGGGGATTAGAGTTTTTCTTCATATCCAACAAGGCAGGTAGGCATTCCACAAAGATCTCTGGGGTCCCCCATCTCCGCCCAGTGCCAGCAGCTTACAGATTTAGAGAGCTCACATCCCATGTCTTCCCACAGTACCTATTGGATCAAACCGATGTTTTGGTGGTTGGTGTCCTGGGCCTCCAGGGAACGGGCAAGTCCATGGTCATGTCATTGCTGTCAGCCAATACCCCAGAAGAGGATCAGAGGTGAGGGGGGTATTGGGGGTATAGTAGGCTTTGGTGCCAGCACTTGTCACCAAGTCTTCTAAGTTTTACTTCCTAATTATCTTTGTTTTTTCCCCCCTAATTATCTTTGTAATTCACCTGCTTCCCATCTCCTCCACTCCCATCTTCCTGGTTCAAGCCACCAGCATCTCCTCTGAAGGACTCCAAGAGCCTCCTAAGTGATCTCCTTGCTTTAGTTCAATTATTTAGTGCTGACTATGTGCCAGGCACTGTTCTAGGTGCTGGGTATACAAGAGTAAATAAAACGTTTTTCCTTTCTTTGGTCCTCATGAGGTTACAGAGCAAAAAAAGTAGATACATTATTTGGCATATTTAGAAGTTGGTAAAACAAGGGAAGGGGGGTTATAGGGAGCATGCTGTGGGGTCTGGGTTACAGTTTTAAATAGGGTGGTCAGAGAAGGTTTCACTAAGGAGGGGGGGTTCGAGACTTTGAAGGAGGTAGACATTCCAGCAGAGGGAATGGCAAGTGGGAAGCCCCTGAGGTGGGAGCTTGCCTGGTGTGTGTGCAGAACAGCCCTGGAGCTGGAGCAGAGAAAATGAGAAGAGGAGCCACGGGAGACGAAGTCAGAGAGGCAAAGGGGAGGCTACCAGGACTGGCCTCGTGAGCCGTTATCTACTCTCCACCTGACAGTCCTCGCCATGTACCAGCAAGGGAGGACTTTTCAAAACCAAAATCGGATCCTCTCACTCCTCTACTTAAAACTCTGCAAGGGGAAGCGGATGTGGCTCAATCAGTAGGGCTCCCGTTTGCCATATGGGAGGCCCCGGGTTCGGTTCCCGGGGCCTCCTGGTGGAGGCAGGCCCACCTGCGCAGTGTGGTTAGCTGACCCAGTGAGCACAAGCAGCTAGGGGGGGATAAATGAATAAATAAATAAAATCTTTAAAAAAAAAAAAAAAAAAAAACTCTGCAGGGACTTCTCCAGGCTCGTGGCTACAGCTCCAGCTCTTCTCCGGGCCCCACAAGGGCCTCCCTGGCCCCATCTTGCTCCCTACCCCCACCTTATTTCCACTGCTCTGATCATACTGGTTTTCTTCCATTCCTTATACTAGCCACCTGCCCTCTGCCTGGAATATTCTTCCTCTGCTTTCTTCCATCCCCATACCCCTAATTAGCTCCCCTTTTCCACTTTGCCCTGGCATCATCATTCTCTTCAGGGCAGCCCTCACCAGCACCATCAAGTTACCCCCACTTGCAGTACCACACCCCTCTCCCTCCTCACTCCCACAGTTACTGATTTACATTTATTTATGAGCTAGACCAGAAGCTCCATGGAAGTGAAGCCTTTGTCTCTCTGGTTCACTGCTGCATCTCTGCTATCTGGCACACAGGGGGTCTTTAGAACAGTGCTTCTGAAATGGAAGGATGCCTGCTCTGTGTCAGACAAGATTTTTTTTTTTTTTTTTTTTTTTTACCGGGAAGTCCCGGGGATCGAACCCGGGTCCCTCCATATGGGAGACGGACGCCCAACCAGTTGAGCCACATCCGACCCCCATCAGACAAGATATTAAGCAGCTCAGGGAAGTAGAAACTACCTTTTGAGAGGTAGATAATATTACTGTCCTGATTTTAAAGATTGAAAGCTGTAAAATCACTTGTCCAGGGCATGGAGTGACCAAGTTGAGCTCAGTGGTTTGTGGCAAGGCCCAGCTCTGCTTTCTTGGCCATCCTATCCTTAGCACCCAGCGCAGGTAGAAATATGGGAGACTGGCCTGGAAACCAAGAAACCAAACTACTTTTTTTTTTTTTTTTTAAGATTTTATTTATTTATTCATTTATCCCCCCCTTGCTGCTTGTGCTCGCTGGGTCAGCCAACCACGCCGTCCAGGCGGGCCTGCCTTCACCAGGAGGCCCCGGGAACCGAACCCGGGGCCTCCCATATGGTAAACGGGAGCCCTACTGATTGAGCCACAGCCGCTTCCCCCATACTACTTTTAACCGTGGGGCTGAGGGGTATTCAGTGCTCTGTCCCCAATACCTGGGATCTAGCAGTTACCCTTGGAAATTACTAGCTAACAACCATACATCACTTGATATCAGGCACTGTTCTAAGGGCTTTACATATATTAACTTTCCCGGAACCCTAAGGGGCTCAGTACTGTTGTCATCCCCATTTTATAGATGAGGAAGCTAAGGAGAGAGTTAAGGAACTTGCCCAAAACCCCACACCCAGGAAGAGGCAGAGCTGGGATTTGAGTCCCAGTGGTCTGGCACAGTTCCTGCTATTACACATCTCAGTCTGCTCCTCTGTTAAATGAACTAGCACATCTCATGAGTAGGAGGGAGGTCAGAGGGTACAGAGCATGGTTCCCCAGACAGTGGGGGCCATGGATGGAAGGCTTGGTGGTAGGTAGTCTCACATATCTGTTCACAGGACCACACTCAGGAGATATCATAGGCTGAGAATCAGAGTTCTCATACCCCTACCCCCATCTCTTCACAGGGCATATGTTTTCCGGGCCCAGAGTGCTGAAATGAAGGAACGAGGGGGCAACCAGACCAGTGGCATCGACTTCTTCATTACTCAAGAGCGGATAGTTTTCCTGGACACACAGGTGCCTGCCCCACCCTGCTGCATGCCCCATTCACCCCATCCCCAAATGTTTTTAAGCCAGAACGCTGCTTAGGTTCCATTTGATTCCAGCCAAGCCAAGACATGCTGGGCACTGTTGAGCAAGTTGTCTAGTTTTGCTCCCTTCCCATCTATTTTGCCCACAGTAGCCTCAAGAATATTCTAGTATAGTGACTAAAAAGGTAAGTTCTGTGTAAATGTAGCTCCTCAGGACTTCAGTTTTTTCATCTGTAAGTGGGGGTGATACTTGCCCTCAGCCTTACAGGGTAGTAGTGAGGATTCGGTGAAACAGTCTGGCAAAGTGCATGGCACAGGACCTGGCACCTGGTTGCCATCCAGTTTGGGCACTCGTTAGAGCTGACCTGCCATACATTGACTGGCAGCTTTCCTCAGCTTCTTGCCTGCTCTCGAGCCAAATCCACATCCCTTAGCCTGGCATTTGGATCCTGTGTGGTTTGACTCCTTCAGAAACCATGTGTGTGACCCTGGCCAAGTTATTTAACATTTGCATTCTCAGTTTTCTGTAAAATGGGTAAAATAATACTGCTTACCTCAGAGGGTTTCAGTGAGATATAAATAAAGTCCTTAGACCAGCACCCAGCATACAGTAGCTGCTCAGGTCCTTGGCTGTTAGTAATGACAGTATTAGAATGTTCTTGCTTTTTTGCCCAGCTAATGCCTTCTCCATACAGATGGCGCTGGGATGTCACCTCCTCCCAGAAGCCTTCCCCTCCTCTGAGCACCCACTATTGCCCACTGCACTTCCCACCACAGCACATAATCTGCCACAGTCTCGTGGCCAGGTACTGCTCCCTCTCCCCACCCACCTGGAGGGCTTCAGGGGATTTGGGGCCCTGGCTCTCTTGGTCAGGACTGGGGCCCAGGGCCTGGCCCGTTGTCACTGCTCACTACATGTTGGTAGAGCACAGGAGTCTGGTCACTTTGGGCATTGATGACATGGCAAGTGGAAAATGTTCTACACACATATCATGAGATCTGTGTGCCAGGTCCCTTGCAGGTACCACAAAGACCAAGAGACAACTCGCATGTGGCTGCAAGCTGGGTCAGAGGTCAGAGGGGGAGTGGGGCAGGCATAGAAGTTAACACACCAGGGCAGAGACTGGAGCACAACATTGCCCAGTGTTTTAAAAAGTAAGTGGCTGGGAAAGCCTCTTTCTGAAAGAAGTCCACACACTGCAGTGAGAAGTCGATAGACTCAAGCTAATTGAGCTCCTCCAGTCTTTAAATTCAGTGCTCCAATTAGAAAAGTTTGGTGAGCACACCACTGATTGTTTTACATCCACTGATGCAGTTTTTAAATCGTCACCAATTTTCACATTAACCTTTATTTTTTGTTTAATGATGAAAATATACTTTTTTCAGAGAGAGAGAGAAATTGTGGGTTGACAGAACAATTATGAATAAAATAGAGGATTCCCATATCCTACCCTATTTTAACACCTTGCGTTGGTGTGGAACATTTGTTACAATTGATAAGAGCACGTTTTTATAATTGTACTGTTAACTGTAGTTAATAGCAAAGGTTTAATAACCTTTGTGTTTTTTTACCTAAGTTATTACCTTAGCAGAGTTTTGAAAGCATTTGCAACAACTACCAACAAAAAGACATGACTCATTCAAGTAAATGTTAAGTTTATTAGCATTAGATTTCTTTGCTTTGAGCAAGAGGTGCTTTGAGAGTGATATGGCTACATAAAGGAGTTGAGGAAAGTCTTCTGCTCTGAAACTTTTTTCTTTAGCTGACTAGAACTATACTAATTAGAAGCCGCCTGCTTGCGTCAATGAACTTGTTTTGTCCTGAGAGAAGCAAGTTAGTTGCCTTTAACGTGTGGAACTTGGGTAGCTGTGACCCCCTAGGATCGTGTGCCCCCGCCCCTTCCCTGACAGCCCCGTCTTCCTCCAGCCCATCCTGAGCCCCTCCATCTTGGACCATCTCATCAACAATGATCGCAAACTGCCTCCAGAGTACAACCTTCCCCACACCTACGTCGAGATGCAGGTGAGGGGACCGAGCCCGGCTGGGAGGTGAGGTCTTGCTGCCCTCTCGCCCCACAGTCGGTGAGGGGAACTTGGATATGAGTTGCCCCTGGTTTCTGCTTCCTGTGGCAAGAGGACGGCACATTGAGAGTCAGCTTTGGTTTAGGTCCTGGCCCTGGGTCTTCCCCTTCATGCCTCGGTATCCTGCTGTGTCAAATGGGGGTGATGAGTCCTGCCTTGCAGGATTTAGGGGTGGCCGGTAAGGAAACTGCCCAGCGCAGTGCTGGACACATTGTAGGTGCTCAAAGGCTTGAGCCCCTTGTTCTGCCTCTCCCTCAGCCGAGAACGGGGATCAGGAACCCCAGTTCTGGGTGGAGGGGGCCCTCAACTCCATTGTCTCTTCGCACTCACCCTCAGTCTCTCCAGATTGCTGCTTTCCTCTTCACTGTCTGCCACGTGGTGATTGTCGTCCAGGACTGGTTCACCGACCTCAGTCTGTACAGGTGAGGAGCTGATGGAGGCAGTGACAGGTAGCGAGGCCACAGATCGTGAGCCACTCGTCCAGGGTCTCGCAGGTTCTTGCAGCAGCCTTTAAACATGTAAGGGCAGGTCATCCCACCTAGCTCCCTTCCCCACCCCCCACCCACAAACGTTTACAACCTTCCACTGACTTGGCACATTGCTTAGAATAAAATCCAAAGTCCTTCTTTTACATGGCTTACAAGGACCTACACGAGCTGGTCCCGGTCACCTCTCGGACCTTGTCCCCCACTACTCGCTCCCACTCCCTCTCCTGCATTGGCAGTGGCCTGCTTCTCTCACAGTCTGGGACCTCATTTGCACTCCTCATCACTTAGCTGGAAACACTCCCACAGATCTTCTTAGACTCCCTCTCGTGTCCTTCAGGTCAACCTCAGGCCTTCTTTGACCATCTAATGTAGCATCCCCCATTATACTTTCTTCTTACCCTATTTTTTTCCCTTTGTTGCACTTATCACTCTTGACAGGTAATAGATGTCTTTATGGTCTGTGTCCCCATGAAAATGTAAGCCCTGGGAAGGCAGAGTCCCCAGCCCCTCACACATTCACCATTCACATTGTTGAATGAATAGCAGAGGAGCTGGAATCTTGTTGTCCATCTCCTCTGGGCGTGTATGCCATCCCCCAGGAGGGGGGGGGACCGAGCAGGAATCCTGCCTGTGACAGCAGGAGACTCCAGAAATGTCCCCAGACAGAACTGACTCAGAACCTTTGGCCCCAGCAGTTCCTCTTGGCCTCAGGCCCCAGGAGACATCTGTGGAGGAAACCAGCAGCCTTGGGCACGGGCGCAGGCAGAAGGAACAGAAGCTCCAGGGGAGGGGAGAGCTGAGGCGAAGGAGGCCAGATGGCTCCCAAGCCAGGCCACTGGGTTTGAATTCCAGCTCCTTCAGGGCGTGTGTCTTTGCCTCTCCTCAGTCCCTCTTTGGCAAAACTATTTTTTGCAGATGGAGTGAGTTAATAATTTAAAACATTCAGCATAGTACCTGGCACATAGCAAACACTGGATAAATGGGAACTTACTGTTTTTATTAGTAACCCCAGGAACAGGAGTGAGCTGTGGGTCTGGCCGACACCAAAAAAGGCTTGCTGAGGTAATCGGCTGTTGTGGCCAGATCTGAAGCACCCCCTCCCCCCACCGCTGTCCACTAGGATTGACAAACAGTGAACATCCGAGTGTGCCAGACACTGTTCTAGGTACTGGGGATACAGCAGTGAAAAACACAGAACTCCCTGCCCTCGTGGCACTTAACCTTCTTGTGGGGATGTCGGCTCGGGCACCAGCACGTGGCGGAGCCTCCTTTTTAAGCCAGAGTCTAAGGTGGGCTTCTCAGAGTAGGTGAGCCCCTCGGAATTGTGGGCAGAGTGTGTGTGTGAGCAAGAGTGTGTGAGAATGTCCGCAGCTTTCTCCAGATCCCCTTACACTTACTTTAGATAAGCTTGTTTACGTTTACATATTAAAACATATTATTTAAAAATAGTGAACTTGTAAAAATTCATATAGTTGCAGGGGTCCATGGATTGGGGTCTGAGAGGGTTGTCTCTGAGCTTCCTAAAACTGTATGAGAAGTATTAGGTATATGTGGCATTTTTCTGAGCATGTCTGTAGCTTTCCTCAGGTCTTCAAGGAGAGCCCGCACCCCCCGGTGTCTTTGTTTGCCAGGGCTGCTGTGACAAGTACCACGCTGTGGGAGGGCTTAAAGGACAGAAACTGCTGGTCTCATGGTTTTGGAGGCTGGAAGCCCAACATGATGAGGGTATGGGTGGGGCTTGTTTTCTCCTGGATTCTGGAGTGTTCCGGCCATCTTCCGTCACATCTTGCTCTCCTGGTGTGTGCTTCTCTGATTTCTTCTGACTGACCGTGCCCAGATCTCCTTGGCTCCTAAGTACCTTATGCATTCACCAGTCACACATTGAATGAATAGCAGAGGAGCTGGCTGTTCTGGACCTTGGAGTCTTGTTGTCCATCTCTTCCAGGTGTGGGTACCATCCCCCAGGAGGGGGGGTGGGCGGGAGCAGGCAAGATCAAGGCCCACCCTGATTTGAATAAGATTAATTAATAACCTCTTCCAAGGTCTTATTTATAGATGGGTTCACACACACAGAAGCACAGATTAAGACTTGAACATATGTCTTATGGGGGACATGATTTAATCCCCAGCACCCAGGCTGTGGGGTATGGGATGCCAGTGCGTGTGCAGCAAGCTCTCCCTCCAATCCCCAAGGTTCCTCCAGACAGCAGAGATGGTGAAGCCTTCCACCCCGTCCCCCAGCCACGAGTCCAGCAGCGCCTCAGGGTCCGATGAAGGCACTGAGTACTACCCCCACCTGGGTGAGAAGCTCTCTGGTGGGGGGTGTGAAGGGCTAGGTAGGAGGAAGGAAGGGCTGAGAAGCAGGAGCCCCTAGGGAAATGGGGAGGGGTGGGGAGCTGAGAGCAGCACTCTTGAAAGCTGTGAGGAGGAAGTCAAGAGTTAGCTGCTACTTCTAGGGTACCCATCTTTTAATCCAACTCTGGCCATCCAGGGCACGACCACTTGGTGCTGGGGCTGGGGCTGGTTTCGTTGTCAGACTAGGCCTCTTGGCAGCAGGATCCATGTCTGCCCATTTCTGGGTCCCTGGCATCTCCCCACACGAGGCTCAGGAAATGAGCGTCAGTGAAGCTGAGCGGCCCCTACACCCTGTTCTCCTTCCTCCGGCCTTTGCACAGACTTTTCCTTTGCCTGCTGTGTCCTTCTCTGCTCTCCTAACACACTTCCCTTTGCAGAGGTCTAGTTTGTTTTTCACCCCCACCCCAACCCCGGTCAGGGTCATCCCTACCTCTTCTGGCCTCGAACAGCCCCCTGTGCCTCTTTCCATCACACTTCTGCCCACGTGGCCCCCTTCCTCAGCTGTCTTTTTCCATCCGACTGAGGGCTCCTTGAGGGCGGAAACCAGAACTGCCTCGTCTCCGGGTCCCCATCATCACTCAGCAGAGTGCCTGGTGCTAAAGGGAAGTTTCCTCACTGTTTATGCTAGGGATCTCAGCTAAGGGGTGAGGGCAGATCCTTGGCATGAGGCAGGAGGAGCCCCTGAGGCTGAGCCCTCTGTCACATGAGGGCCCATCTCTTCTCCCACCTGCAGTCTTCCTGCAGAACAAAGCTCGCCGAGAGGACTTCTGTCCCCGGAAACTGCGGCAGATGCACCTGATGATCGACCAGCTCATGGCTCACTCCCACCTGCGCTACAAGGGTGAGGGTCCCCAAGCCCCCTGGCCCCTCAAGGCTGGCCAACGGCCTCCTAACTCCTGACCCAAACCCATGGCACAGGCCCCTGGGCCCCCCAGTTCAAAGGTCAGCCCTCCTCTTTCTCTCTCTCTCTCTCTCTCACACACACACACACACACACCATAATATTTGCAGGCTGCTAATAACGTTTTCCCCTCCAGGTACTCTGTCCATGTTACAGTGCAACGTCTTCCCAGGGCTCCCACCCGACTTCCTGGACTCTGAGGTCAACTTGTTCCTGGTGCCCTTCATGGACAGTGAAGCAGAGAGTGAAAACCCACCAAGAGCAGGTACGGTCACTCCCCAGGGAATCTGGTCCATAGGGAGACACTTCCTTCCCTGGTCTGGGGTGACATAGGACCCCCCAGCCCGCTGTTCTGAGGGGAGCCTTTGGCCTATCCTCAAGGGGCTTTTGAACCCTTTCTTAGGAGCTTGTTTCAGAATCATGGACGTGCAGAAGGAGCTGGGCCAGGGCTCAACTCTGAGGTGCTCCTTGAGTTCCAGAAAGCCAGTTGACTGGGAGGAGGACTCTCTCTCAATAGTTTCTCCTCGCCTCCCTTCCCCGCACCTCTGCAGGACCTGGTTCCAGCCCACTCTTCTCCCTCCTGCCCGGGTACCGTGGCCACCCCAGTTTCCAGTCCCTGGTGAGCAAGCTCCGGAGCCAAGTGATGTCCATGGCCCGGCCACAGCTGTCGCACACGATCCTCACTGAGAAGAACTGGTAGGTGTTTTCAGCAGAGGGGGTCAGTCTGAGGTGCCTTATTCTGGTGCAGGCAGGGAAGGGGACACCTAGATATCTTTGTGACCTCATTAAGTCTCCACCCCTTTCCAGACTTGTTGTTTTTCAGTTTTTGGGTTTTTTTTTTTGAATACTGATAATTGCTCCCATCTTGTAAGCACCTCTTCTATGCCATACAACATGCTGATGTTTCACACAGTTTTTAATCCTCCTCGTTAGCCAGTGAGGTGTAAGTCTTCTCACTGATTTACTACTGGGAAAATTTAGGCTCCTAGAGAGAAAGTGACTTGCCTAAGATCACACAGCAAGGAAATGCCCATGGTCAGGCTCATTTGTTGCTAGGAGTAGATCAGTCAACCTGATTGAGCTTGAGGCTTTATTATCACAAGGGTCTGAGTGTACCTGAGTGTAGAAAGTGTAGCCTCATACGAGACAGGAACCAGAAAGCTGCCAGGGACCGCAGGAGCTGCACTTGCCAGCTCTCGCTGGATTGCGCGATCTCCTTGGCCCCCTTCCTTCTTTCCGCCCTCTCTGCCAGCTGGCTTTCTCCACCCCGCCTTCACATGGTCCTGCACCACCTCCCTACCCTACTTGACGCAACTTTCTATATCCAGAGCCCACAGCAGATGGATCCGGGTCTGCCTCAATCTAATTCCAAACTTCTTTAAAGGAGAAGTAGATGGGCTTGGTGCAGCCTCCAGCTAGGCTGCCCAGGGTCTGTTTGCAGTCAGCTGAGGCCAGAGGGGCAGGGTGGAGATGGCATCCAGTCCCAGCTCTGCTCTTCCCGTTGATCTAAACCAGGGTCTAGCAGGGAGGAGGAGAATTTGGGGAGTGGGAGAGTAGTACAGCTGCTGTTAGGCATTTCCAGTCATCACAACTCTGGAGAGAGGTGGAGATGAGAACCCCTAGCAAAGGCCAGCACCGAGCTTGGTGGGGAGACTCTTGGGTTGGGAGGAAGGGACTTGAGGTCTTAGGCCAAGCCCAGCCACCTTCAGCTTTGCTGACCCTGCAGGAGAAGCAGGGCCCCCTCCCATCTGTGTCGGCATCTTCCTGTATCCCAGTTGAAGAGACCAGGCCCCGAGAGTCTCATGCAGTGGGCCTCTGCCTGCCCATCTGTGCAGGGTGGGGCCCCAGCCAGGGAAGCCCTGACTCTTTTTTTTTTTATTCAAGATTTATTTATCATCCATCCCATCCAACACCCCCCGCCCCCACCCCCATTGTTTGCATTCATTGTCTGCTCTCTGTGTCTCTTTGTTGTGTGCTCTCTGTATCTGCTCATCTTTTTAGGAGACACCAGGAACCAAACTTGGGACCTCCCATGTGGTAGGCAGGCACCCAACTGCTCAAGCCAAATTTGCTCCTTGCTTATTGTGTCTCTCATTGTGTCTCCTCGTTACATCATCTCATTGCCTATCTTGTTTCATCAGCTCACTGGGTTGCCCATCTTCTTTAGGAGGCACCCGGAACTGAACCCAGGGCCTCCCATGTGGTAGGAGGGCATGCAACTGCTTGAGCCTCATCCGCTTCCCACCTCTGACTCTTGGCCTCCTCTCACAGGTTCCATTATGCTGCCCGGATCTGGGATGGGGTGAAGAAATCCTCTGCCCTGGCAGAGTACAGCCGCCTGCTGGCCTGAGGCCGAGGGGAGGAATGGCATGCAGGGGCCCCCTTCTGGGTCCCAGTGGACGGTGAGGGAGTACCCACGTCCTCCGCCCGGCAAGTGGACAGTGACAGCAGGTGTGATGGATGAGGGACCACAGCTGCCTCTTCTGGAGCCATGAGGTGCCCAGGACCAGGCCCCTCCTCAGTGGAGGATCATCCAGGTGGCAACTTAAAGGGATTCTGCCCCCACCCCCTGGGACAGGGTGGCCCATCCTGAATCCCCACAGGACAGGTGGTGGGAGGAGTCTGAATGGTCATCCCAGGAAGCCCAGGTTCTATTGTGACCTCCCTCTGCAAGGACAGGGACAACAGTTCCCTTCCTTGACTCCAAGTCCTTTCCTGTAAGGTGAGGCAGGGTCTGAAGGGCTTTTTCTTGGGGCAGATTTGATGATTGAAATAAACTGGTCATGCAAGCCTCTTTGTGTAGTCCTCTTTCTTATTCCCTCACCCCACAGTCCTGTCTTGGAAGCAGGACGAACTTGGAATGCAGCCCTTCGGGGCAGATTATCCTTGGCTACCTGGGAAGCCTGAGTGTCTCACCAGAACACCTCCACTGGGTCAGAGGGCTGGCCGAGCAACGGACCCTGCTGTCTGATTGGGAGAAAGCCCCTAGAAAGGGGACTTCCTGTTTCCTGGGGCGGATCACACCTCCACCTCTGTGTGTTGTGCGTAGGCAAGTGCCCTGGCTGCAGTGGCTACCCTGGCGGCTCTCACTGGAAGGCACCTGCGTTTGCTCAGATGCCTAGTTAAATACCATGCCTGCTTGCAGCTAAAAAGCAGGACATGTTCTTCATGAAATCACGTGAGTTAACTGTGTGCTCGCTGTTGGTGGTAACAGCCCCTGCCCTTGCTCAGACGCCTCACTTACCCTCACGGACAGTGCCCGCGGTTGGTTAAATGTGGTGGCGTCCTTCCCTCGTAGACCTCATCTAACTCAAAGACTGCCTTTCCTTTAAACCCAGGACTTCCCCCCAGTTAAGTACACCATCCTCCCTCGATAGAGTCCCCTCCCTCACCTCTGCTACGTAACAGTACCTGATCTTAGGCCAGCGTATCCCACAGTGTGTCTCTCCACTGTCTCCACTCTGCCCCACCCACCCCCTCCCCACAAGTTGGCCCTGACCCTTAAGTCCTGCCCCTCCACCATCAGGAAATGCAGTCGTTTGGGCAACCAGCTGAGTCATTCACCTGCCTGCCCTTGACCATGAGACTTGGGCAGGGCCCGGCCCCTCCCTGGCTTTCTGCTAGCCCCCCTGAAGGTCCTCGAGGCCCTGCAGAGCTCTGGCGCCCACTGCCCTCAGACAGCAGGGCTTCTAGATCCTTGGCCCCATTCCCCTGACCTACACAGAAACCACCTAACTGCCTTCTCTAGCTGGAAATCTGCTCTTCCCTGCCTCTTCAAAATTTACCTGTCCTCTGGGAAGGAGGGGGACCACCAGTTGACTTAGGGTTCACCAGAGTGGGAAGGTGGGAGCAGTGACCAGAGAGGATGTAGGACCCAGGGCACAAAAGCACAAGACAGCACACGGGCCGAGTCCAGAGGAGCTGCGCTTGACCTTCCCACCATCCCCGAACACCATCCAGTCTGGGCACCAGTGGCGCCTGTCCCCCAGTCCCTTCTCTGCCACCTCCAACCTCTAAGGCCCAGGTCTGGGACGCAGCGGCTCCATTCGGGAGTTTGTGTCAGAGATGTCGAGGGAGGCCTGGGTCAGTGTGCTCTGGGTGTCCATGGCTGCCATGGCCAGGGCCGGGCGGAGCATGGGTGGGTGGTGGCAAAGGAGATGCCACGGGCGGCCAGGGTGCCCAGCATGGGCACGGAGAGGAGCTCCCGGGTGAAGGCAGAGGCACCCCCAGCACCTTGGTGACCTCCATCCACAGGCCCTGGACCCCCACCAGGATTTTGTGCAGGGGCCAGCCTGTCAGCTGAGCCAGCTGGGCGAGGGAAGAGTCATCCAGGCCACACGCCCCAGCCCGTCCGCCCAGCACGGGCCTCAGGTTGGTGCCACAGGCCGCCGAGGCTGTGAGGCAGACGAGCTGCTGCAGTGAGCCTCCTCTTCCAGGACGAGAAACGCTGGGCACGGCCGCCAAGGACGCGTGCTGCGTGGGGTTCTCAAGCTCCCCGGCCACGGTCTCCTCCAGCAGGTGGCAGGCATACTTGGAGAGCAGAATGACCCTGGGGTCCTTCATACCCCCTGCCGCAGGCAACCGGAGCACGGCTCTGTGGTCTCCACACCAGAGAAGTCGCCGTGACCTAACAGCTGCCCAGACTCCCGTGCATTGCACAGTGGCTCAGCGCTGGAGCCGGGCCGCTGCAGTCAAGTCCCAGCTCTCTTCCTACCATCTGTGTGGCCTTGGGCAAGTCGGCAAACCATTTTTCTTATCTGTAAAATGAGGTAATAGTTACGTGAACCTCCTAGGGGTGTGGCGATGACACATTGAGTTTATAGAGAACAGTGCCTTGCACGGGGAAGCCCTTGATAAATGTCAGCTGCCAGCACCAACAGGGGCCAGGATGTCACCCGGTGCCAGGATCTGCGCTGGCTGCCTAGTGTTTGCACAGCTCTGAGTTTTCAAATACACAAGCCAATAAATGCCCTTTTTTCCCTAAATGCAAGTGATTGGTCTCTGTCACATGTGACTGAAAAGTGCCAACTCTCAGGAAGTGGCAGCTGTAAGCATCATTTCATTGCAGGGCCTACATCAGTTGCACTGCATGGCCTTGGGAGACCCCACTTCCCACTCCCGGCCTCAGCTGGCAGATGGAGGGGAAGGGGCAGGGCAATGCCTCAAGGGGCCACCCACCCCAGCCCCCCAGAGCCTGTGCCTCACCCTCCAGCCGCTGCCAACAGTCCTCCCGGATCTGGCTGAGAACACTCCCCTCGAAGAAGGTGCTCAGGCAGCAGCTGCGGAAGGCGTCCGTGTCCACGTCCACCCAGGAACGGACGAAGGAGAAGTGCACGCCCTGCTGCAGGATCTCGCAGGCCAGCCGGGCCCGGCCGGCAGCGAAGCCCCCGGATGTGATGGTGGTGAGGAAGTCACAACCGCCCAGCAGCACCCGCTGGAGGTATAGGCCAGCCCAGAAGTCACTTATGTGGGCCGAGTTGGGGTCCTCATCTCCCTGCCACGGGATGACATTGACAAAGGTCAACTTGCCTGACCCTGTGCCCCCCAGCAAGGCCAACATCCAGCTCGACGTTCTCCAGCGAATGAAGCGTGGCTGGCAACTTGGCCGCTGCTGCTGACAGGTCCCTGCCTCAAAGGCCCTCTTCAGAGCCCTGGTCTTCTCCAGCATCTTGGCTGGAAGACTTTGCTTGCCATGGACTGCCTGACCCCCAGTTCTTCGTCTCCGGAACTTGACGACCTTCGGCAATACAGGTAAGGAAGCGTTTTCACTCTGGGTCGCCCTCTCTTTCTCCAGATCCCTTGCACGCCTGAAGCGTCCAAGGCATCACGGTAAAGTCGTGAGAGCGTAACAACAGGCCAGGCCCTGGGCCAAATGCTTTAATGTTTATGCAACCCCGCCAGCTGCTGTCTCGCAGAAAGGCTCCCACCCACCTGGAGAGGGAGATTCTCCAGATGAGAAAACAGAGGCAGTGAGAGGCTAAGTGACTCTCCCAAGGTCGCCAGCTAGTGCATGAGGTGTTGGGAAGGGGACGGAGACCTTCTGAGCCCGTGGTCTAGCTCTTCCACGCCTCTAGCGTCTGCTGTGCAGAAGGCGCGGCCGACACTGCAGAGCTGTGATTAACGCCTGGAGCTCTCCCCGTCGCTGATAATAGTTAATATTTTCTTAATGTTTACTCTGGGCCAACCACTGTCCAAACCCCAGGCATCAGTTCATGAAGTCCCCATTTTGCAGAGTAGGAAACTGAGGCTCAGGGAGGTAAAGAATCACTTGCTAAACGTCTTACGGCCCGCAGCAGAGCCAGCACGTGGACCAGCTCCCTCCGATCCCCCCGTCACACAACCTCCCACCCCCACCACCACGTGCCTGGAGCTCCGTGGGTGCTGCGCTCCCCGGACCCAAAGAGAAACAACCTGACAGGTCTGGCGCACGTGTGGAGGCGCTGCCCACCCGCACTGCCGGGGTGCCCCGTCTCCCTTCCGGTCCGGGCCTGCGGGGCGCGCCCAGGCAGGCGTCCTCACGGGGACGTGGGCAGGGCCGCCGCTCTGCCGCCCGGGACAGCGTGGCTGCACCTCGTCCCAGCAGCGCCATGCTGGGCAAGCCCCGTGCCCGCTGCGGCCGGGTGCTCCCTCTGCCGTCAGGGGCTCCCTCCCGTGCGGTGGAGAGGTGGCTCCTCAGGACCCCACGCGCGCTCGCTTTAGGGACACTCGGGGTTTTCCTGTGGACGAGGTTCCACGGAGGCCAGCCTGGGAGGGGCCTGGACAGCAGAGTGAGCGGCTTGTTCTCTGTCCGCGGGTCGCCAGGGAAGGGTGGAGAGCAGGGAAGGAAGAGCCACTGTGGACACAAGACCCGCCTGCAGCCTTGTGGCGGGAGAAGCCAGAGCCTGGGAGACAAGGCAGGAACCGGGGCGGTGGCTGAGGGGCTTGTCATGGGGACGAGGCAAGGAGAGACGGAGTACAAGGGCCAGGACGTGGGGTCCAGCTGGTGAGGGAAGGACCAGGGGGAGAGAGGGGCCATATCCCTGCCTGGCTTTTCCCTCCTGGCCCCTCGTGGGGCCAACGAGCCAGGGCTCAGGGCCACGACTCAGGGGCCACAGGACAGAGGGATGTGGCCTGTCTGGGGGCACGGACTTAGCAGAGACCACCTGTCCCATGCATCTGGGGTCTGAGCTTTCCCTCCTGTGATCCCTCGTCACCCACTTTGGGGAGAAAGGCCCTGACCTCCCAGCAGTCCTGGCAGGGCCAACAGGGAGGCCGCCAGGAAGAGGGACTCCTTTTGCAAAGCACAGAGCTCCTGAGCAGAGAGAGTCGTCACCGCCTTTAGTCCTCTAAGTGGACTTAGTCTGGAATCAATTCCTGGGGTGGGAGCGAATTTGAAGCCCCCAGATGAGGCCAGAGCGGCCACCAGATCCTGGGAAAATCTGCAAGGAGCAGGTGGGAGCAGCTAGGGGGGAGCTCGACTCCCTTGTAGCCCAGCCCCCCTCCACCAACAGCTGGCACCAGCCTCCAGAGCCTTCTTGTAATCTTCCTGGACCTTGGAAGATTCTCTAAGATGGAACACCTGGGCCAGGTCCTGGGCCAGCCTTCTTCCTCAGCAGACCTGAGCCCGTTAAATCACCTAGCCCCACACGGCAAGGCGGCAAAGCCTGGGAGAGGGCTCGCTCTCCAGTTATGTCCTCCCTGGCATCCAGAACGCTCCAAAGGGAGAACCCAGATCACATCACTGCTCCCTGAGCTGCCTTAGCTGAGAGATGAGCCTCCCCGCACCCACCCAGGACCCTGAATCTCCCCCCACAGCCACTGGCTACTCATTCCAATCCCACCCGTCCTCCCCCAGCCCCTTGGGTTCAAGCCACGGAGCTGAGCTCTCATCACGGACTGCCAAGGTTATGCCACCCCCAGAACCCCGCACTCAGGAGGAACACGTCTTCTCCACTCCTAGATGCTTCTGGGCTCCAGCTCCTCTGCCTGGTGGCAGCTGCACAACCCGACAGGGCTCTCCCACCGACTCCTGGCACCCCCCGCCCTGTTCTGGCCTCCATCCCTTTGCCCACACTCAGCTCCAACCCAGAAACTCGCCCTTTTCACCTAAATCCTTCCTCAGTAAATGCACCCCCCTCCCCACCCAGAAATCCTTCCCTGACCCTTGTCCAGGCCCACACGAGACTTTGGGGCCCCCATGGCCTGTCTGAACCCCCTCCCCCTATCTGGGAGATTAACTTTTTAAACAGGTGTGGACCTTCATTCAGCAGGTAAGAGTTAGGCTTGGCCAGGTGAGGGCGTCACTCACTTTCGCAGCCCGAGCAGCCAAGCCTGGAGGAAGGCGCTTCGCAGTGAGCTTTCACAGACCTAGGGCCAGGCCCACAGAGAGCCTCGGCCCTCGAGTTCCAGGCTCCGCCCTCTGTCACTCGCACACAGCTGCCCTCACTCGCAGATCCACGGCACAGTCCCAATATTCACACACAGGCACCCACACAGCCATGGGGGAACGGGCGGCCCCAGGCTCAGGAGGTGACTCCCATCACATACGCAGGGCACGGAGCTGCACCCTGTGTCTCCGCTCTTCTTTGATGCACAGAGAATCTCCCTGCTCACGGTCTCACCACCTCCCCTCTCAGTCTGGAGATGAGCCCAGGGGACATCCGGCCTCCCAGCTCCCTGCCACCCCCAGCCCCCTGGCCTCCATCACACCCAGGCAGCAGGGCTGGCCCGGGGTGCCCACCCTGCCCCCTCCGTCCAGCCCAGTTGCTAGGCACCATTGTGCCAATCGTAGGCACCCATCGGCTGCCCCTCCGCTCCCCACCATCCGAGGCCGCCTTTGGGACTCTGGGGGTTAGCAGAAAGGGATATGGGATCGAAACTAGAACAAGTACCTTAGCCCCAGGCCCCACCCAGCCACCCACATGGGTGGACAGTGGACACCCATCTTGGAACCAGGCTTGCCGTCTGCCGCCACTTGGGGACCAGGGAGAGAGACTCACCAAGGAGCCCTCTGCCCCCACTCTATACCCCGAACCCCTGCCCCAGGGTCAGCTCCTACCCCGGTTCAGTATGTCCCTCTGGGACTTGGGCCCACCTGCCTCCCACCCCTTCACAATCCCCCCACCCCAGCCCCACCCGGGTGGCAAACGCCTGCCACTCCTTCCAGATCACCCCCCAGCGCCTGCAGCCGTCACTTCCACCAATTGGCCTTTTTTTGGTTGATTGGTTGGTTTTGTTAAGGTTTGGTTAGTGGGTGAGGCAGGGGAACAGGGACTGCAGTTTCATTTCTCCTCAGACAAGTCGCGCTTCTTCCAGCTGTCGAGAATATACTTGAGCAGGAGGCCGAGCTTCCTGCGGGCGGAGAGAGGGGCTTCCTCGCCAACGCCCTCCCCGGCTCCCCGCTTCTCCACACCGCTGTCCCCCGCCGCCTCCAAGCTGAGTTCGGTCGGGGGCTCGTCCTCCTCCAGCGCCTTGATGCGGACCCGCTGGGCGTCCTCGGCCAGCTCGTTGAGGCAGCCCTGGAGCATGGTGTAGACGGTGCCGAAACTGATGCCCCCGGCCACCAGGGTGCCGAAGACGGGGATGCCCTTCTCGAAGGCGCGCGCCACCCGCATGGCCCCGTCTGAAGACTGCGAGTAGAGCCGCAGGACCGTCTCGGGCGAGACCTCGCTGGCCAGCGGCGAGCGGATGACCGAGCGCAGGTCGCCGGCCTGCTTGCCCACCTGCTCGGCCAGCTTGGTCAGCGAGTCCTCGTCCAGGCCGAAGCTGCGGTGGTAGCCGCGCAGCGAGCGCACCAGCAGGGCGTCGTCGTAGGCGGCCGCCAGCCCGGGCACGGGCAGGGCCTGGATGACACCAGACACCAGGGCCGTCTTGAGCACCTGCTCCTGCAGCATGTCCTTCTTCTTCTGCAGGGCCTCCAGCGAGATGTCGGGCAGCGACAGCAGGCCGGCGTGGCGCCGGTGGGCCGGCAGGTCGTGCTCCCAGGTGGACACGAGCAGCGGGAAGTCGTAGCGGGCCGGCGAGAGGTTGGACACGAGGAAGATGCGGGGCTCGGCCACGCCGGCCGCCCGCAGCCTCTCGGCGCAGTGTTCGCGGATCTCATTCAGCACGGCCGCCTCGCTGAAGGCCGAGGGCCGCTGGCTGCGAGTGGCCGCCAGGTCCTCGTCCACCTTGGTGCGCACGAAGTAGAACTTCTTGCCCTGGCGCAGGATCTCGGAGGCCAGGCGGGCCTCGACGGCGCCGCAGCGGCGGGGCGACACCAGCAGGAAGAAGTCATAGCGGCCGAAGTCCACCTGCTTTAGGTACCTGTCGGCCGGGCAGCCTGGGGCGCCGGCCCCCGGCAGGTCCCACAGGGTTACGTCGGGAAACTGCGGGTGCGGGTAGGGCGAGGGGTTCATCGTGGTCTCCACGACGCCCGTGAGGGCCGCGCCGGGGTCCTCGGCGCCCAGGCCACGCAGGGCATTGATGAGCGACGACTTGCCGGCGCCGGACTCGCCCGTGACGCCCACCTCCAGGCGGGTGCTCTCCGAGGAGGCCAGCAGCTCGCGGAGGCGAGATGCGGCCTGGGGGATGTCGCCCGACTCGAAGGCGGTGCGCAAGGCCTCCAGCTCTTCCTTGGCCATAAGAATGGTGGTCTCTTCCTCCCCAGGCCCCGGCAACTTTGCACCAGCCATGGTGGCCAGCAGTTCAGGGGACGGCAGGGGGTGGGGGAGAGTCACAGGACGGGGAGAAGGCTGCTGGTCACGTCTCCTGGGCCCTGGCGTGGGGTAGGGAGTGAGAGACACAGAGGTGAGGAGGGGGCCCCCTGGGGACCCCACTCCCCTTTCCCCTCTTGGGAACGCGGACCCTGCTTTAGGCAGGAGCCAGAGGCTCCGGAGTCTCTCAGGCCTGGTGTCACCTCTGGGCTCTGCCACTGACTTGCTGTGAGACCCAGGGCAAACAGACACACCTCTCTGAGCCTGTTGACTTCTGCGGATAACAAGCCTCATGACAGACCCGCCCCCTGGAGCGCTGCCGGGCGCCTGGGGGTGACCTGGGAATGGGGCTGGCTTCGTGGGCAGGTGACCTGTGCCTTTGTCTGGGGCCCTGGACTTTAGAAGGGCCTGGGACTCCATTTAAGGCCCTGCTGCCACCGACTTGAAATTCTGAACATTTTTTGAGCAAGAGGCCCCATGTTTTCATTTTGCACTGGGGCCCAAACTCTGTAGCTGGTCCCACTCGGGCAACGGCTTAAGCCAAGCTGCCTAACGGGCTGGTGAGTACCCAGACTGTGGGGCCACACTGCCCCGGTTTGGGTGCTGGCTCTGCATGCTTGCTGAGAGACTTGAGGCACCTTCCTTACAGCTGCCTCCCTGCCCCCGTCTGTAAAATGGGGATGACTCTGACGATGGCTAAGCACCTCCTGGGGTTGCTGGGGAGGAAATTGAGTTAATACATGGGGAGGAGCCTGGCACAGCATCGTCACATCGTCACCTTAGCATTGATAGTCCTAGCTATCTGATTTCCAGCAAGTCCCCGCCCCTCTCTGGGCCTCTGCTGCCTCCTTGGTGGATAATCGCACCCACCTAACTCAAGGCAAACTTTTAAGTCCTCCTTGGGTTCAGCCCGAGGCACTCACAGCCCTGCCATGGCTCAGTTTCCCCTCGGTGAAACAAGGAGCCCACCCACTTCCAGAGCCCCTCTGGTAGGTTTATCCTCAGATCCCGCCATCCCCCCCTTGAGCTTCTCTGGCCTTCCGTGTCCCCATTCATGGGCTTCTTCCTCATCGGCCTTAACATGCATGTACTCACTGACAAAAGTCCTACAGAGAGCCCTGGGAGGCGACTGAGGCTCAGACAAGACAAGTGACATTCCGCAGCTTAGACCAGCCGGGACCCCGGGCCCCGTCTGCCCCCTGGAGAGCTGCTCTCCCTCGGCCACACGCCTGCTCCCCGCTGGACTCCTTTGCCTCTCCCACGTTCCTCCCAACCCACCTCCTCTGCTGCCCACCTCACCCCACCCTGCAGAAATTTGTCCTTTTGACCTGGTTCCTGCCTGATCGGAGCCTCCAGTCCTGGGTGGGGGCGGACCCCTGTGCTGCACCCACTCCCTCCCTCCCACGCCCTCCTCTCCCTAACCCATCTCAGGCTACGACCCGGGTAAGGGAAAGCGGGAGCCGGGGACAGGCCCCTGCGGTCGGTGGCCACTGAGTGGGATTCCGACTGAGGGGCTGGGCTGGGGACAGGAGCCTCGGCCTCCGCCTGTCCCGCTGGCCAGCTGGACACCCCGCCCTCGGGGACTCACCTGCCCTGCAGGCTCTCCCTCTCCCCTCACACTCTCCCCGCTGGTGGGGTCTCCTCCCCTGTTAGCCCAAGGTCAGCCCCTGTTGCTAGGACCCATTATAATAGGGAGCAGCAGGTTATTGGCCCACGGGGCCTAGTGCAATAATGTGACAGTGATGTCAGGGGGCGGGGCCCCGAGGTGGGGCAGGACCCCACCCCCAGCTGCACTTGGGTCACCCTCAGGCCCCCACCTAGCCCCACAGGGAGCTTTCCAACACCTAGTTTTGTTCAAAACCCGTCCCTGGTCCCCGATGCCCCCAGGACCCAGTTCCAGCTCCTCAGCCTGGCATGGAGGGCTCTGCCTATCACTCCGCCCCCCATTTCCCCCCATCCAGGGGACTCTCCGTTCTCCGAGTCATCCACAGTCCCTTCTCTGCGCCGTGTGCACAATGGGCTGCACACCCTCTAAGGGTGCGGATTTAGCTGGGCCGGCACAGGCTGCCACGAGAGAAAACGTGGTGACGGTGGCGGGAGAGGGGGCCAGGTCTGAAACCGCCCCATGGCACCCACAGCGTGACCCCGCCTGCCCTGCACTCGCGGCCCGTGGTGGCAGAGAGGACGCGCCCACAGCCCTGCTGGCACCCAGGCCACCTGGGCTCTGGCTGCCTCCCTGGATTTCCATCTTCCTCTCCTACCCACCCCCAGCCCAGCCTTCAAAACCCAGCTCGGAGTGGACGTGGCTCGAGCAGCTGAGCACCTGCTTCCCACAGGGGAGGTCCCGGGTTCAGTTCCCAGTGCCTCCTAAACAACAATGAAAACAAGCAAAACAAACGGAAACACCAACTCAGGGGAGCCGACGTGGCTCGGTGGTTAAGCGCCACTTCTCACATCCAAGGTCCCGGATTCAATTCCCAATGCCCGGGGCACCTAAAAAAATCAAAACAAGACACCAGCTCAGATGCCGGCTCTTCTGGAATGCCTATCTCCATTCCGCTTTCCCCCTGCTCGGCTTCCTCATGACCTTTTAAAACTGCCTCGGTGTAACAAAGGGGGAGATATAAGCAGAGAGAGACATGAAAGAGAAAAGAGGGAGCTGCAAAGGGCCCCCAGAAAGAGGAGGGGTTGGGAGTGGGAGAAAAACGGAGTCAGGTGGGAAGACAGAGTGAATGAGAGACCAAGTGAGAACCACAGAAAGACAGACTCAGAGGCACAAGTTGCAGAAAGACTGAAAAAGACACAGACTCGGAAAGCTGGGAACCAAGAGGTGAGACCAAGACCCATCCAGAAGGGAGCCAAAGGCCGAGAGAGAACGAGAGACCCTGAAACCCAGCCCCCGGGGACCACCCCCGGGCTCCAGCAGCTCCCCTCCATCTCTGCAGCTTGCAAGCACCCCCTGGGCTCTAGTTCATTTCTAACCACACCAGCCCCGAACCCCTCCAGCCTTCCTCTGTGCCCATAAGACGAGCCCACAGGTCCCCACAACGCGTGGCAGGGCAGCTCTGTACAGGAGACCCAGGTAACAACTGGCTGAACCCTTTCTTCCCAGAGGAGGAGATGGGGGCCCAGAAAGGGGGAAGGCTCACTCGGGTCACGCCCAGAGTTGGGGGAAGACTGGTCCACTGGCCCTGGGGTCAGAGCTGGAGCCATAGGGAAGACAGGAACATGGAGCAGCACCCTCACAGAGTCAGCCACATCCAAATCGACTGACAAACACACAGAGAGACCAAGCGGTTAAAAAGAATTCTCTGGCGTTCCCAGAGACTAAGCTCACAGAGCAGCAGATACCTGAGACTCGGCCCCCAAAGTCACAGACACCCGTATCCGGTCCAAGAGGGAAAGGAAAGATAAGGACCCTCAAATACAGATCATAACAAAAAGCAAGACCAAGACAAATACACAACAGCCTCACAAACACACAAATTCAGATACACACAGATTCACAGGCTACCAGAGACAGTTACACCCCGACAACATGTACAGACTCCATCCCCTGAAACCCCCACTTCCATCGATGACCTTCATTCAATCTGCTCCAAGCACTGCCCATGGAGCTCCAGGGGTGGCAGCAGCCCAGGTGACGGTGGGTCAAGACAGAGAGCCTCCTAGCACCTGAGTTTATGATACACATGCCCTAAGGGCTGCATGCTGCCCCGGACGCCCGACCAGCTCCTGGGAGCACAAAGAGACTGCACCCTTGCCTGCCTGCCACAGCCTCCTCTTCCCTCTTCATTCATCAAACGTTCGGCACCAATCCATGATCCATCCTGGGTGTTGGAAACGCAGCAATGGCCAAGATAGCCCCAGCTTTGCCTTCAGGGGCTCAGAGTCCAGGGAGGCCGTCAGTTCCATCTCTAGACAATAACCAACCCAGAGGGGTGAGAAGTGGAATGAAGGCAACCCGAGATCAGTGGGAGCCCAAAGAGGGCACCTGACCCAGCCAGGGAGACCAGGAGGGCTTCCTGGAGGAGGGGGACCCTGAGCTGAGATCTGAAGGATGACTTGGAGTGAGCCAGATGGCCTACTAGGCAGGGGCATTCCGGGCTAAGTATTATGGATTGAGTCATGCCCCCCCGCAAAAGACATGTTCAAGTCCTAACACCCGGTCCTGTGGGTATGAACTCGGGTGCAAATAGGATCTATGAAGATGTCATTAGTTAAGATGAGGCATCTTCAACAGGGGGTGCTGGGAAAATGGGGTGTCCACATGTAAAAGAAGAATGTGGACCCCTACTCATACCAGAGACAAAAACTAACTCAAAATCAATCAAAGAACTAAATGTAAGCACTAAAATTCCTAGAAGAAAACGTAGGAGAATATCTTTGGGCTGTTGTGTTAGACAGAGGCATCTTAGACTTTACATCAAAAGAAGAACCAGCTAAACTGAACTTCACCAAAATTAAAAACTTTTATTTGTCCAAGGACATTAAGAAGAAAGTGATAAGACAACCAACACAGTGGGAGAAAATGTTTGGAAACCCTACGTGGTGAATTGAATTGACACCCCAGGTTGGACATGGCCTTGCCTTTGCTCCCCTCTGGTGGGTGCAGACCCATTTAAATCTCTGCAAAATGTTACTTCAGCTAAGGCGTGGCCCAGCTGAGTCTGGATGGGCTTCCATCCGGTTTACTGAAGTCCTTTCTTTTTTTTTTTTTAAAGATTTTATTTATTTATTCATTTATCCCCCCCTTGCTGCTTGTGCTCGCTAGGTCAGCTAACCACGCCGCGCGGGCGGGCTTGCCTTCACCAGGAGGCCCCGGAAACCGAACCCGGGGCCTCCCATATGGTAAACGGGAGCCCTACTGATTGAGCCACAGCCGCTTCCCGACTGAAGTCCTTTCTAAACAAAGTGAGGTAGCTGGAGAAAGCCCTGGGGAAGAAATCAGGAGTCAGCTGAACCCAGGGGAGAAAGAAGACAGTGCCCTGTACACTGCCATGGGACAGAAAAGCCAAGGGCCAAGGATGGCTGGCAGCCAGCCACACAACGCCACAGTCTTTGGGGAGAAATCATCGCCTTGCTGACACCTGACTCCTTCTAGCCTCAAAACTGTGAGCCAATAAATTCCCATTGTTTAAGCCCACCCATTGTATGGTATTTGTTTTAGCATCCAGGAAACAGAAAAAAAAACATGTCTGATAAGGGTCTAATATCCAAAAAATATAAAGAATTCCTACAACTCAACAACAGAAAGACAAACAATCCAATTTAAAAATGGGCAAAAGACTTGAATATATACACATTTCTCCAAAGAAAATATATAAATGGCCAATAGCAAATAAAAGATGCTCACCATCAGTAGCCCTTAGGGAAATGCAAATCAAAACCACAATGAGAGGGGTCGGATGTGGCTCAACTGGTTGGGCGTCCGTCTCCCATATGGAGAGACCCGGGTTCGATCCCCGGGACCTCCCGGTTAAAAAAAAAAACAAACAAAAAAAAACCACAATGAGATATCATTTCACACCCAGTAGAATGGTTACTATTAAAAAAGAAAAACAAGAGAAAATAACTAGTGATGGAGAGGATGCAAAGAAATTGGAATTCAAGTCCATGGTAAAACAGTGCAGCCACTGTGGAAAACAGTTTGTCAGTTCCTCAGAAACTTAAACATAGAAATTACCATATCACCCAGCAATCCCACTTCTAGAAAGCAGGGACTCAGATATCTGCAAACCAATTTTCATAGCAGCATTATTCACAGTAGCTGAGAGATAGATGCAGTCCACATATCCATCAATGGCTGAGAGGAGAAACAAAATGTGGTGCATCCATACAGTGGAATACCGTTCAGCCATAAAAAGGAATGATGTTTTGATATATGCAACAACGTGGGTGAACCTGAATCACGTTGAGTGAAATAAGCCCACGGAAGGGCAAATACTGTATGAGAGCACTTACACGAAATAACTAGAATATGCAAAATCATAGAGACAGAAAGATTACAGGGTTCCAGGGGTGGGGTTTGGAGATGGGGAATGGGGAGTTAGTGCTTAATGGGTTTAGAGTTTCTGTTTGGGGTGATGCGAAAATTTTGGTAAGAGATGGTAGTGATAATTAGCATAACATTATGAATGCAATTAACACCACTGAACTGTATATATGAAACTGGTTAAAACGGGAAATGTAATGTTGCATAGATGTTACTGCAATTAAAAAAAATTTTTTTTAAGATTAATTAATCTTAGAGAAAAAAAAAAATATATGAGACCAAACTAGATCAGAGGCAGAGGCTGGTTAGGGATTTCTGGCCGTCTCCAGACCCCTGTGGACTTTAGAGGAAGTCTGGTCCTGCCAAGACCTTGCTTTCAGACTTCCAGCCTCCAGAACTGTGAGACAGGTAAGTTCTTGCTGTTTAAACCAAACCAGCCTGGAGTACTTTCTTACAGCAGCCCTGGCCAGGTAAGAGCCCGAGGGACCAGCCTATGCAAAGCCCCTGAGTCAAGAGAGAGCTGTCATTCGTCCAATAATTCAGACACTCAGTCGTTTGTTTGGTCATTCCACAAATATTTAGACTTGACCCCAAGCCAGACCCCGGGCTGGGTTCAGAGACATGAATCATGCTTGTCCCTGCTGTTCTAGAATCCACAGGCCGGTGGGGGCGACTGATGTGGTCCCACACTGACACAGAACACTCAAAACAACAGCGTTCGTTTAACGAGTGTTTCCAGTGCTCCAGGCATCGTTTTAAGACCGCCAGGTAGAGTCATTCGTTTAACTGGAACTAGAATTCTGTTCTCCCACCTGTCATCCCAGGGCAGATAAAGTCCAAGAGCTGAGACGAAAGAGACAAATGAGATGAACACATTCATTCATCCATTTCTTCAGCAGGTTCCGCACATGATCAAATCTAAGAGACCGCCGGTTGTAGGCTGCGTCGCTTGATGGCCCGCTAACAAAGGGAAAAAATGTTGCCAGTGAAACTATGACACAATATTTCCTTATCACTTGAAAATTTTTATTTTATACATCCTGAAAGAGCTCTTTGTAGACTCACTTAGACAACAGGTTTTTCTCATATATCACTCTTATGTGTACATAAATAGGAAAATACAAGGGAAATAAATTAGTTAAGCTATTCCTCAAATGACACAGAGGCTGGCTCTTTGGAATCGCTTTGCCTCTGAGCAGTCGCCGTCCATGCTTTCCCACACTGCCCCATCCTCTGGCCGTCCTGAGCCGAAATGACTGCTGTGAGAGGCAGGCTCCATTATCACACGCAGGCAGTGACAGCTACGTCACAATGGCTGCCTGGCTGGCAGCGATTGCCAGGCACCGTCAACTGTAACTCTTCTTGATTTGGGAGATGTTAAAATGTGTGTACGTGGGGGGGAGAATGTCTCAGAATCAATGACAACTGAGTGCTACCTGAGCGTCCCCTGTTTCTGGCTTGTCTGGCTACACAGCCTGGCCCTGCCTCCCAGGCAGAAAGTTTATGCAACACCTACTTACTATGTGCCAAGGGCCTGCTGGCTGATGGTGGGGACCCAGCCCTGCCCCCACAGGCCTGAGTCCAGTAGGAGACAAAGACCCGTCCCTAGGCAGTGGTGACCCTCAGTGGTTAAGGCTGGGAAGGAGTCCAGAGGGCTTGGGGCAGGAGATGAGGGCCTTTTAGAGAAAGTTCATTCATTCAACACACCCTTCCCGAACTCCTACTGTGTGCCAGGACCGCTGCGGCTGAGGATGGAGATATGGCAGTGACCAAGACTGTCCCGGGCCCTTCCCTGGGGAAGCTCCCTGACCTCTGCCTCCTCTGCATCCTTCCTTTTCTCTTGCCCGCTGCCAATCCCCCTCCTTTCCTTCTTCCTTCGTATCCTTAGAAACGCGAAAGCACTTCCCCAGGAGTGTCTACACGTCGTGGCCTTCCCCTGGGTTAACCTGAAGTGAGTCTCCAGGGATCCTTCCATCCATCCATCTAGTTACTGGGTACCTTCTATGTGTCACTAATACAGTGGCTGAACAGGACACAAAAGTTCCTTGCCCACGTGGAGCTTATACTCTTTTGGGAGATATAAATAAAAATAATTAAGATAGCGCGGGCACAGTGGAAAATGACATCCCACTCTCATTTTAATTTGCATTTCTTTGATTACTAGTAAGGTTGAGCATCTTTTCAAATGTATACGGCTCACTTGTATTGTTTATGGATTGCCTGTTCACATTCTTTCCCATTTTAGTTGCAGTGCTCATCATTTCCTTACTGATTAGTAAGAACTCTTTATAAATTAATGATATCACCCCTTTGTTATATACAACACAAATACTTTTAATTTATTTGACTTTTAAGTTTGTTTTTCCTACAGAAGTTTTTAAACTTTTATGATATATCTGATGCATAATAGGAGCTAATAAATATTACCTGAATTTAAAATGTAAAAAAGAAAAAAGCACCGGGAAGCAGATGTGGCTCAGGTGACTGGGCTCCCCTCCTATCACATGGGAGGTCACTGGTTCGGATCCCAGTGCCTCCTAAAGAAGACAGCGGGCTGGAGCAACAGGCAGACACAGCAAGCTGACACAACAGGCGACACAAGAAGAAAAAACATAATGAGAGACACAACAAAGCAGGGAGCAGAGGTTCCCAGTTCCTCCTAAAAGAAAGAGTGAGCTGATGTGAAGGGCAGGCACGGCGAGATGATGCAACAAGATGGTACAACAAGAGACGCAGGGAGGAAAAACATAATGAGAGACACAACAAAGCAGAGAGCAGAGGTGGCTCAAGTGATTAGGCACCTCTCTCCCACATCAGAGGTCCCGTGTTCAGTTCCTGGTGCCTCCCAAAGAAACAAGGAAGATGAACAGACACAGCAAGTGCAAACAACAAGGGGGTGGGGAGAAATAAACAAACTAAATCTTTAAAAAAAAAACAAAAAAAAAAAAACACAGCACCAAGTAGTGATGAGAAAAAAAGAAGAAAAAGAAAGGATAGGGGGCCAGGAATGACGTGAGGCTCCTTCTGCTCTCAGCACCACTATCCTGGTGAGAAGCAGGGCCAGCACCAGGGTGAGGTGAGTGAGGCATTGGCCTCAGGAGCAAAGTTTAAGGCGGTGCCAAAATTAATAAGCAAAACAAATAATCTTTTCATGAAATATTTTTAAAATAAAAATTAATGCAAAAAATCCATGATTTTTTTTTCAATTTTTAAATAACTTTATAATTTCCTGATGGATTTAGTTAGTGAATAAAAAAGAAAAAATGAACAAAGTGTTTACAATAATTATCAAGGCAAAGTTGAATATAACACATTTCTTTGTTATCCTGTCAGTAACATGACTCCAGCAAGGACACACACATACAGTTGAAGGCAGCGGTGCATGTGCATCACGGGCACTACCACATGGGCTGCTACTGCTACCAGAAGGAACTCAAGCTATAAGGAGGCATGCCCAGTGCTCCTCAGCTCCTCTGCTAAAGTGCAACACCTCTTTTCTGAAGCAGAGGGGAGCGAATCCCAGGGTGACCCCCAGGCCTCATCCTGGACATCCCGAGGTGCTTGGCAGGTTCCTGGACTAGTCCTGCAGTGGGGCAAGCCGGCCAGGAGGGGTGGTGTGTTGCCCTCAGGTAGGTTTAGCTGCATTAGAGGATGAATGCAATACTGGTGTGGTGGGGAGAGAAGGGCTGGGCCTAGAGTGCTTGCTCAGGCCCAGGGCTGGATTCTGTGGCTTCAGCATGGTTCCCTTCCTTTCCTGGCCATGGCATCTCTGGGGCCAAGGGAGAACTCCTGGGCCTAGGAGATTTGAGGTCTAAGAAAAGGAAAGAATCTAGGGCCAGAAGCCTGAAGGAACTAAGATCTGAGTACAATTCATTCCACCTGGATTGCAGGCTCCAGGCTAGCCAGGCCTGGCCCACGAAAATCCATGATATTTTGATGAACAAGGTATCCACATTTAAAATAAAGACCAGAGTCAGGCTAAGCCGTTTTGGAACATGAAGAAAAAGGGAAAATGTGCATCCCCAGCTTTAATGGACACAAACTTAATCATATTTTCAAAATCTACTTCTTGCCTTATCTCATCTTCAACTGAGAGAACTGAACTGCCATGTTTGACAATTTCTCTTGACCAAGCCATGATTTTAAATAATTTTTCATCAGTGTCAGCTGAAATAAAATAATAATCAACTCTGTCTGGGTATAAATAAAATACTTTAACTGAAAATACTGTGTGTTTTCATATTATGACTTTATAACTTTTCAATATATTTTTCAACAACTTTAATTTTCTGGGGAAACATTAGCCATTATAAAAATATGTAAAACCACTTATACAGGGGAACATGTGACTCAGCCCAGCACTGGCCAGAATCCCAAGTTGTTACCTCAGGAGGTTCAGGGAGTTGGGGCAGGGCCGTTTGCTGAAGGGAGGAGACAGTGAGGGCAAGGGATTCTGGGAAGTCAGGTTCAGCCTCGCTGAGGGGAACAGGTGCCACCATGCAGAGGGTCGGGCTCAAGAAGAAACACTTGAGATCAACCCAGCATCACCTCTCAGTGAATTAAATCCACACAGCCCCTTTAACCGAGCTCCCCGCCCCCGAGGACCTGTCCCACGACGTTTCAGGACTGCAGTGGCTGGGTTGACTGCCCTCTGGCCTCTGCAGGGCAGAAGGGGTGTCCATAGGGGCCACACCTAAGTGGAGACGACACCAGGGGAGGTGCAGGCAGCTGCTCCTTGACCCCCACTTTAACATTTCTGACTCTGTTTTCCGTTTTTTTTTTTTTTTTTAAGATTTTATTAATTTATTCATTTATCCCCCCCTTGCTGCTTGTGCTCGCTGGGTCAGCTAACCACGCCGTGCGGGCGGGCCTGCCTTCACCAGGAGGCCCCAGGAACCGAACCCGGGGCCTCCCATATGGTAAATGGGAGCCCTACTGATTGAGCCACAGCCGCTTCCCATGACTCTGAGTTCTTAACCATAACTTCCTTTACATTTCATTATACATTTTATAATTTTCCTTAAATGCATGAAAGGGACATCTCATCCGAGCTTTTAAAATGTATTATACGAGCGGATGTGGCTCAAGCAGTTGGGTGTCCGCCTCCCACACGGGAGGTCCCAGTGCCTCCTAAAGAAGATGAGCAAGACAGCAAACTGACACAAGGGGCTGGCGTGACCGGCTGACGCAAGGAGATGATGCAATGAGGAGACACAACAAGAGACACAACAAGCAGGAAACGGATCTAGCTCAAGTGATTAGACACCTCCCTCCCACATGGAAGGTCCTGGGTTCGCTTCCTGGTGCCTCCTAAAAGAAGACGAGGAGACACAGAAAGTACACAATGAACAGACAGCAAGCGCAAATAATGAGGTGGGGGAGAAATAAATCAATAAATCTTTTTTTAAAAGTATTATACATTATTGAAGACACACAGAAACATAATAATAAACACTCCTGATGTTTACTGCTGAATTTCTCATGGTGGGAGGGGGAGAAAGGAAGTAATGTGAATTCCCATCAAGAGGACAATGAATGAATAAATTCTGGTATACCACACCAGAAGCTGTTATGCAGCTATTTAAAAAGGATGATTCACGTGACTTGAAGGATTTCCGTGAGCTATTGTTGAGTGTGCAAAGCAAGATACAGAGGGCTGTGGCTAATATCCTATTATTGAATGACAAAAAAAAAAAAAACAAAAAAAAAACTATTTATGTATATATATATAAAATACAGGATTATTTGACCTTGGAAAATAACAGAAGGATATATACTAGGTTAACATGAAATTCCCAGAGAGGTGTCCCGTGGGGTGGGGGCTCTGGGGGAGGAGAGGAGAAACCCCAGGAAAAAAGGAAAAGGAAAAAGACCATTAAAAAAAATTAAAAGTGTAAATGATGTAGCAACATTAGAAGTCTCCACGTTCAGAAGAGAGAGATCTAGGGGGTAGAGAGAGGAGAGAGGCTGCGGGCAGGGAGAGGATATTGAGAAATTCAGCTGCTTTGATAATAATGTTTTCTGCCTTTCAGCTGGGCCGAGAGAGACCCTGCTTATTCACTCTTTGCTGTTGTAGGTCTTAAATAATTTACAGCAAGTTTTAACAACTCGAATGCGTGCTCACAGGTTTGCCCTTACGGAAAATGAGAAGGGTACGATGCAGTTACATGCCCAAGCTGGTCCCCCGTGCCCTGGAAGTCCCTTTCGTGCCCTGCAGTAAATGACTTTCACCTGCAAGTTCATGAGCACCTGCCAGCAGGTCCCCGGCTCAGGCGAGGTGGTGGGGTCCCAGCCCCAGCCCCTGGGCCTCCAGCTGGCAGAGCCGGTGCCTTCCTCAGCCCTCCACTGGCATCCGCAGCTTCCCCACGCAAGCATCTCAGGCAGGCTTGCTCTGGATGGGAGGTTCTGCCGGGTCCAGAAAGAACAGGGATTTGGGAGTCAAACACACCTCCCACTGCACGGCCCCCCCCCAATAATAGTAATGGCTGCCGTTTACTTTTATTAAGCTCTTACTAAACGTCATGCATTGTTTGGAGTAATATGAACGTCCATATCACATCCTTCAACTCTCACATCATCTCTGAGTAGGATCCGTTATGGTCCCATTTTATCAACGGGAAAGCTGAGGTCAAGTCACTCAGAGTCACGGAACTAAAGCAACGCCCTTCGAACCCAGACAAACGGGCCCCAGAGCCCATACTCTTCATCACTACGATCGGATCTCTGGCTGGCTCTATCTGCATTTTGAACTATTTGAAAAGATTTTTCTGGGGAGGCTTTAGAAAAATACCAGTGCCCCGTGGGTGAGGGGAGATGCTAGGCCTCTGGCTAAAGGGCAGGAGTGGGGCAGGCTTTAACCCATTCAGCCCCTCTCCCACAGAGGATGGGGCTGCAAGGCTAGGAGTGCCGACAGTTGCACACCCAAGCATCTGTGGGTGAAACAGGATGGCTGGGTTTCCTTTAAAACATCTCAGCACGATAAGGAAGGAGGGAAGAGGAAGGAAGAGAGGGGAGAGAAAGATAAGCTAATTGTTAAAATGTAGATAATTGTTGATGCTGGGGACGGAGACCCAAAGGTCCATTAAACTATTCTCTCTACTTTTGTATATGTTTGAACATTTCCTTAATGTTTATGGAAAATCAAAGTTTATGCTCGGGAGTCAGACCGATGTGGATTCAAATCCCAGTGCTGCCATTTACTAGCACTCCTTTCTCATCCCTGAGCCTCAGTTTCTTTTCCTATACAAAGGGAATCATAACAGTACAGTTGATGTGATAGTTTACAACCCTGGGAAGTGGTTACTTGCTTTCAACAGATGTACCAAGCCTTGGTCTTTACATGCATTTCAGTACCGTGAAGTTAGGCTCAGAGAGGTTATGAGACTTGTCCAAGACCACACAGGAGAAAAATGGTGAATCCACACTTCAAACCCAAGTCTGAGTCCAGAAATCTTCACCACCAACCTATCTGGGGCAGCAATTTGAGATTCGGTTCCACCACCCAACTCTGCCATGTATTTCCTTTGTGACTTCTGCACTAGTCAGGACAGGTCAGGTGATGCCACAGTAACAAACAGCCCTGATATCTTGGTGGCTTCCAACAACAAGAAATGTTCATTTCTCATATCTTATGTCCACAGTGGGCCAGCTGCGGCTCTGCTCCAAGTCCTCTTCACTCCAGGCATGACCCAACCTGACAGATTCTGCCAAGAAGTGACCCGTGATGTATCTGCCCACATTTCAGGGGCCCTGTGAGGACATTCCTCACCTTTCAACACTGGGTCTGATGACCCTTAGATCTGCTTGGATGGTGAATCAATAGCTAGACAAGTCCAGTTACCTGCTGAGTGACTGATGAAGACCTCTGAGTCTCCACACCGCATCTGCACAGCGAAGGCTGTAATGCTTACCTCACAGGGCACTGAATGAGATCAATGATGTGCAACACACACACAGTGGTAGTCAGACATATTACTTCCTTCCTCTTTCTTTTCAGTATCATCCTAACAACTACCTTTCATGGGGTGCTTATTACTCACTAGGAGCTCTGTATTCTTTCACATTTCCAGGAACTCTTAGGCACCCAATTTACACAATAAGGAAACAGGGACTAAGAAAGAGGAAGGGATCTGCCCAATAGCACTGTTATTTACCTGTAGTTTTTCAGTCCCATAATGCTGGGGCTAGGTGTCTGAGAGCTACATTTCCCAAACTCCCTTGCTGCCCGACTTCAGTAAAGAGGCAGCACTGGAGATCAGAAGGTAAATGAAAGTAAGAAATGCTTTTCCACCTCTCTCTTCTTCTGGCGGCATCTATGGAAATGGCTGTGGTGCCTCCTCCATGGCTCCAGCTCTGGCCACAGAGCCTCCCTGCCTGTGGTGCTCCTAGACTGTGGTAATACCACCTCCTCCCTTTTGTTCCCCAGCACCAGGGGGTGGGAGTTGCTCCCTATAGTTGCTAATCTCTGGGTACCCCCATGCGGTGGATTGTATCTTTTCCAAAAATGATCACAGCAAAATGTCTGGTCCTGCATGCTCTTTCAGAACCTTGTCACTCTTCACTTCCCATCAAGAATGGAGTCTATTTCCCCTTTCTTTGAACCTGACAGAGTTTTGTGACTGCCTTGATGCACAGAATGTGCAGAAGTGTTGTTACATGACTTCTGAGGCTAAGTCATAAAAGGCAGTATAGCTTCTCTCTCAGGCTGCTAACTGTGGTGGTTTGAAGCAGTGTGTGCCCTACAAAAACAGGTTCTTAAATATAATCCATTCACATGTGTCTGAAATATTTTAAGTAGAACCTTTTGATGAGGCTACTTCCGTTAAGGTGTGGCCCACCTCAATCAGGATGGGTCTTAATTCTCTTCCTGGAGTCCTTTATACACAGAATGAAATTCAGAGAGAGAGAGAGAAAGCTACAGGAAGATGAAATGGAATCCAGAAGTGAAGGAAGAGACCAGGAGACACTGCCATGTGCCTTGCCACGTGACAGAGGATCCAAGGAGCACTGGCAGCCAGCCCCAGAATGCCACAGTCTTTGAGGAGAAAGCATAGCCTTGATTTAGACATTTTCCCGGTCTCAAAACTGTGAGGGGGGGTGGATGTGGCTCAAATGGTTGGGCATCCATCTGCCATATGGAGGGACCTGGGTTCAATCCCCGGGAACTCCCGGTAAAATTAAATATATATATATATAGAAGGCGCATGGGCTGCCAGGCTCTGTGTGCTGGTGAGCCGCCAGGCCCCGGGAGCCATGCAGCAAAATGATGACATAACAGGGGAGAGACAAGACGAGATGCTCTGAAAGCTCTGAAAGCCAGGAACCGAGGTGGCGCAGGTGGCAGGACACCTCTCTCCTACATCGGAGGTCTCCAGGATCGAATCCTGGTGAAGACTGGAGGAGGAGGATGAGAAGAGATGGCAGGAAACAGACACAGAGAATTGCCCAGCGAATGGACACAAAACAGCAAATGGGAAAGGGGGGGATGTTAAAATGGATAAAGTAGGGAGACAGATGTGGCTCAACTGGTTGGGCGTCTGTCTCCCATATGGAGGGACCCGGGTTCGATACCTGGGACCTCCCGGTAAAAAAAAAAAAAAAAAAAATGGATAAAGTAAATAAATAAATCTTTAAAATAAAAAAAAAAACTGTAAGTGAATAAATCCCATTGTCTAACCTGACCCATTTCATGGGATTTGCTTGAGCAGCCTCGAAAACTAAAACACTCACCCAAGAGCAGCTTGAAACAGCACCCTTTTCAGGGTCAAAAGTCTGGGTCAGCTTGACAGCTTGGGACTCACAAGGTTGATGACAAGGTGTTGACCAGGCTGGCCTCTTACTGGAGTTTTGAGCATCTCTTTCAAGTGCATTCGGATTGTTGACAGAATCCATGATCTTGTGGTTCTAAAACCAAGGGGCCTGCTTTCTCGCTGGCTATTGGCTGGGGATCACTCTCAGTGATCCCTCAGGTCTTTTCCCCATGGCCCCCTCCCACGTCAAGCCAGCAGTAATACATTGAATTATTTTCATGCTTTGAACATCTCTGACTTCTACTATTACCAGCCAGAAAAAAAAAACTCTCTGCTTTTAAAGGCCTTAAGTGAGTAGATTAAGTCTGCCCAGATAATCTCCCTTTGGATGAACTCAAAATCAGCTGATTAGTTGATTAAGGCTTAATTATATCTGCAAAATCCCTTTTGCCATGTAACAGAACACATTCATGGGCTTGGTGTCAAATTCTCAGTTATGGGGATTAGGGCAGGAAATCCTGGGGGTCCATTTTAGAATTCTGCCTACCATAAACCCAGACACCATGTTGTGAGGTAGCCCAGGCCACATGGCAAGGCCACATGTAGGTGTCCTGGCTTAGGTCTCAGCCCACAGCCAACTGCCAGAGCTGTGAGTGAATGAGCCTCCACGTACTTCCAGGTCCAGCCTTCAAAATCCCAACTGATGCTTCAGACACCATGAAGCCGAGATAAGCTGTCCCAGCTGTGTCCTGCGTGAATTCCCGACCCACAGAACCCATGAATTTCCTAAGCGGTTGTTTTACGCTACTAAGTTTTGGGGTAATTTGTTACATAGCCCCAGTAACTAGAACAACCTCCACCTTCCTTTTTGTTCTCGAGCTCTCCTAGTTCTCTTTTTGGCTCTCCAGCCCTTCCAGCACGGTGTAAGTAATCCCCTGGATTAAATTCCTTCTGTTTAAACACCCATGGTGTTTTTCCTTTTCCAGAATGATCCCTACTGTCCCACCTCCTTTCTTTTTTGCTAGTAGAATCCCATTTTGTCCAGAATTTGAGGTAGGCAGATACCTTAGAGCAGGCTGGACCTTTCTCAACCCTCCTAGACTGAATCTTGATTAGGCAAAGTCCATCATCTTGCCCATGACTGGCTGGCTCAATCCTGGCCAACAAGGCATGAGGGCAAGTCTGCTGGTTGATGGGGTTTCTGAGAAGACGAGGATGGGAGGCCACCCCTTCCAGCTTTGGATATGTTCATATGAGGGTGTGATGCTGAAGCTATTGCCGCCATCATGCCAATACCAACATGCTGAGGATGGCAGCACAGAAAGGCTGGTCTTCAATGCCTCCTTTGAACTGCTAAATTAATGAGCCCTGGGTACCCACTCCTTTTTATTTTATTTTTTGCTATGGAATATAATAACTTTTCCTTACTTCTCCTGCCTCGGGGCCTTTGCACTTGTAGTTCCTTTGCCTAAGGTGCCCCTCTACCTTTATCCCAGACATCTGCACTGCCCTTGCCGTCACTTCCTTCAGGCCTTTACTCAAATGCCACCTTACTGAGGCCTCAGCACCACCCTATGTAATATTGCACCCTTCCACAGCACACCCCAGTTGTGTTCCCTGCACTCAATTCTCCAAAACATTTATTGCCATCTGGCATCATCTATGTGATATTTATTTACTATCTGTCTCCCCTACTAAAACATGAGCTCCACGAGGCAGGCAATTTTGTTTTGTTTATACTCTATGCCCAGGGTCTAGAATGGTGTTTGACACATAGTATGCGTTCAATAAATGTTGGCCAAATGCATAACGAGTGTAATTGTTACAGCTACAGGTCTTTTAGTTGGGCTTGCTGTTACTTTCAGCTGACAGCAAATGGTCCTTGGCATTCCATTTTTCCTCCTCTGCTCCATCCTTTTTGGGTTCCACGCTGCTGCAAAATGATGTTCACTCCAGCCTCAGCATTTGATCCACGCCCACCTTAGCTCCCAGACATTGTTATCCGCAGGACCTCCCAGGTCCCAGGACCCCCAGTCCCAGATAGGCCCCAGAGGAGAAAGTAGACCACATTAGGGCCCTATTTGGGGCTGTAACTTCAGAAAAAGGAAATCCAGACCACTCAGCACTGTGGGATGCAATTCATTTGGAGTTGGTTACAGCTGGGAGATTGGGCCTAGACAGAAGACTGACTTCTCACCCCACCCAAGAGCCCCCTCCACCTTGGCCCAGGGCGAGGGTTGAATGGAACATTCTAAAAGCCTGGGAAGGAGGTAGTCCATATGTCCCACCTCCGCTGCCCTGGACTTTGCTAGACCCTAAAGAGGGAGACAGAAGAAAGGGAAGTTGCTTCCCAATGTTTGAGAGAAGAGACCCCGCCCTGTTCTGAGGCAGTAGCCTGGCGTTGGGGATTCCCTAGTTTGAGGAAAGAGGCTTGGTCTTCGGGGCTCTCTGGTCTGAAGGAGAATGTATAGCCATGGAGGCTTCTATAATCTGAGGGAGAAGAAAAACAGCCCTAGTTTGAGGGAGGAGGTCAGGCATTGGGGAAGCCCCTAATCTGAGGGAGATTTAGCCCTAGTTGAGCAAAGAGGCCTGACTTCAGCAGGGGGTGGGTGGTTTTAGTCTGAGGGGGGCAAACACAGCCCTAGTCTGATGGAGGAGGTATAGACTTGGGTTGGGGAGCAGGTCTCAGTCTGAGAGGGAAATAGCTCTGGTGCAAGGAAAGAGGACTAGCTTGGGGAAGCTCTTAAATTGAGACAGAGGGCCTGGATTTTGAAATCCTAATTTGAGGGAAGAGGTTTACCCCTGGTTCCTGACTTTCTTACCAGAAGCTTCCAGGCCCCAGAAATGTTCCAGGAGAGGGGAGCCAGGGCGCCATCTGGCGACCCAAGATACAAGGAGGGGCAGCTTCCCGGCGAGGGTGGTCGAGGCCGGTCGCTCAGGAGAGGGCCCCGGTCCCCAGGGCCACCACTAGCGCAGGCAGGGCGAGGCGGAGGCCGGGCGCGGCGCCCGAGCGGCACTGGGAGTCCATGATGGCGCGCTGGCGGGAGCTGCAGACGGGCGGCCCGGCCAGTCGGTGGCCCCGGAGCGCCAGGAGCCCCTCGGTCACCGCCTGGGAACTGCACAGGTCGCGGGAGCCGCAGCCGCGCACGCTCACGTTCCGGCCGCCTGCGGAGACCGGGCTGTGATGAGGACGCGCGCGAGGACACGCGCGCCACCCGCAGCCGCACGTTCACATCTGCACGCGCACCCGAGCGCACGCGCGCGGCACCCGCTGGCTGACCCCAGCCCGGCGGGGACCCCCCAGACTCAGGGGCGTCTCTCCCGCCTGCGCCGCAGGGGCGCCTCCTGTTCGCTTCCCCAGGCCCGCCTTGGGCTCTGCCAGCCCAGCTGAGGTTTCCTGAAAGACTTGGTCATGTCCAAAGGAAAACCGGGGTCAGGCCAACCTCGGAGTGAATCCAGGCCCTTCCCGAAACTCCCCGGGAAGGTCTGTCTCTTGAGCTGGGGTCCTGTCAAGGCTGTGCTTACCTTGTTCTTTATACCTTACATGCATTGCCCATATTCTTTTACTCGGGTATCGACAAATTAATAGTAATAGAAATGAACTATCTTAATGACACTCAGAGGCCACTCTCTATTTCACATATGCCCAAGCCAATTTAGTGCAAAGCTTTCTGTTTTGTCCCATGCTTATTTAGAGCCATATATGATAAAATAGAATGAGGTGATATATTTAGAGACAGATATAAATATCCAAATATAACCAGCTTGTAGAAGACTTGATGGGGGATATGAAAGCGAACTGGTCTTATTTTTCCAATTAAAAAAAAAATCCTCACAACAATTGTAGGTTATTTTTAAGTCCTTATCTTTGAGATATATTTGGACTTAGGTTATTTTTAAGTCCTTATCTTTTAGAGATATATTTGGAAATACTTATGAAGTGATATGATATCTAAGGTTGCTTCCAAATAACACGGGGTGGGAGGGAGAAAAAATTGGGTATTGAGTGGATAATAAACTTTGGAGTTGGGTGATGGGCACATGGGGTTTATTGAACTGTTCTCTCTTTTACTCTTTGAACTTCTCCAGAATAAAAAAGTTAAAAAGAAACAGGGAAAGAAAAAAAGAAAGAAAGAAAGAAAGAAACAGGGAAGCGGATGTGGCTCAAGTGATTGAACTCCTGTCTACCACATGGGAGGTCCCGGGTTCAGTTCCCGGTGCCTCCTGGAGAAGACAAGCAAGACAACAAGCTGGCGTGGTGGGCTGGTGCAGCGAGCTGACAAAACAAGGAGACACAAAGAGAAAATAAAAGGAGAGACACAACAAAGCAGGGAGCAGAGGTGGCTCTCTCCCACATGAGAGCTCCCAGGTCTGGTTCCCAGTACCTCGTAGAGAGAAGATGAGCAGACACAGAGAGCACACAGTGAATGGACACAGAGAGCAGACAGCAAGCACAAACAATGAGGGGAGGGAATAAATCAGTAAATCTTAAAAAAAAACAAACACATAAAACCTAAGTCTCACAGGATGGTCTGCATTTTGCCAGGAACTGGTATTTGCTGCCTCACAGAGTGGAGTTTGAGAATCGCTGCCCTGCCCCCACCCTGATGCACACCCACCCGTCCGTGTGCACACAGACACACAATCACACATTCATCTCAGTCACACAGCTCCCCTAACACTCCCAGGGACCCATGCACAATCAACACTGACAAACCCATGTACCCTGTACACCGACACACACCTCCCTGTCCAAAAAACACAAATGCACACGCATACACTGTGCACACAAGCCCAAGTCCCCAGCAAGCTAACCCAAGGCCAGCTCCAGGCTGCGTCAGCACTGCACACCCCTCACCAGTCACGACTGTTGCTCACTGGATTTCATCAATTCCCCTCCCCCACCCCACATTTCAACATTTCTGAAATAGAGCCACATCTTCCTGTCTTCCCACCGGTATCACCTTAGATTCAGGGGAATGGCATCTAGAGCACTTCCTATATTCTAGACCTGTGCTGTTCAGTACAGCAGCCACTGGCCACGTGTGCCTACTGAGCACTTGAAATGTGGCTGCTCAAATTGAGATGTGCCGTGAGCGTCCAATAGACTCCAGATTCTGAAGGTTTGGCAGAAAAATAAAATAAAAACCAAATGTAGGGAAGCGGCTGTGGCTCAATCAGTAGGGCTCCCGTTTGCCATGTGGGAGGCCCCGGGTTCGGTTCCCGGGGCCTCCTGGTGAAGGCAAGCCAGCCCTCATGGCGTGGTTAGCTGACCCAGCGAGCACAAGCAGCAAGGGGGGATAAATGAATAAATAAATAAAATCTTAAAAAAAAAAAAAAAAAAAAAACAAACCAAATGTAAGGCATAGTTATAATTTTTTCATTGGTTGTTTGTTGAAATGATCATTGTTGGCTATCGGGTTAAATGAAATGAAATATATTTATTACAAATTAATTTCTCCTGTTTGGTTTTTTGGTTTTTTTCTTTTGAGGTACCAGGGCCGGGGTGTAAACCTGGGGCCTCATATGTAGAAAGCCAGACCTCAACCACTGAGCCACACTGACTCCCCTGAGCTGGTTTTTTCATTTGTTTGCTTGTTTTTTCGTTTTGTTTTTAGGAGGCACCAGGAAACAAACCCTAGACCTCCCAGGCATTCAACCTCTTGAGCCACATCTGCTCTCCTCCTATTTCTGTTTTACTTTTTTAATGTGGCTACTAAAAAGTTATAAATTATATATGTGACTCCCATTATGTTTCTGTTGGACAGAGCTTAGCTAGAAGTTTAATGGACTCTCTTATTTAATTCTCAAAACAGTCGTATGAGTTAGAGGCTATTATTGTCCCCTTTCCCCAATGGGAAAATTGAGGCACAGAAAGGCAAAGTCAGTTGCCTAAGGTCACCCAACTCATGAGTGGTGGATCCAGGATATGAACCCAGAAAGCCAGACCCCAGAGTCCTGTTCTTATCCTCTATACCCCATCACTTCTCTCATGAGCACACTTCATCCTCACAAAGCCCGGCGAGGTGTGCCTCCACCATCTCTGTCAACTAGAGAAGGAAAACAGAGGCGCAAAGAAATGAAGCTGCTTTCTTCAGGCCACATAGAGATGAAGTGATGGAGGTGAGACCCCAAACTCAGGCCTGTCTGTGTCTAACACCAGTGCCCTAAGGCTCACTCACACAAGCCCCATTACCTGCTTCAGACACGAGGTTCAGCTGGACACACTGTGTCTCCCCACTGGGACACTGCTCGTAGAAAGAGGCATTGCAGGGCCCAGTAAAGTTTCCAGAACATGAAGGACACAGGAAATTGCTCAGGGTGCGCGAGGCCGGCAGAGACGCTGTACGGGAGAAGGTGAAAGTCAGCCGAGGGGACTCTCAGGTCCTCCCAGGGCCCTCGTTGCACTGAGGCTCTACCACAGGGGGATGACCACAGTAAGGTTTCCCACTGAGTCAGGGTCAGGGCACCTTAGGGAAGGCCGGTTGGGGAAGGCTCCTGCTTGTCTGCTTTCCTTCCTCAACCCGGGACCAGCTCTCCTCTGAAGCCACCTCACTACCTCCTTGGACACCCACCTGGCTGCTTCCTGGTGATGACATACCTAGAGGAGTGGGCTCCTGGCAGTTGCCTTGGCAACAAGAGGTGTTGACCCAGAAGCCAAAGTGAAGGTTGTAGGTCAGGGCAGAGATGGAGTTTTGGAATTTGCAGTCTTTGGAGGCCACACAGGAGCCGTTTCTCCAGGCGACACGCTTACCTTCCCACAAGGCTGTGGAGACGTGGAGGGCAGGCTAGAGAGGAAACGCAACCACAAGCCACCACCCATCCGGACCCCCACAGTCCCTCTGGGTGTCACCCTATTGGTATTCCCTCTGCCTGAGACACCCCCCCCTGTAGTGCATTCCAAGCCTGTCATTGTCCTTCAAGGCACACTGTTCAGGAAGTTTCCTTGATGCCCCGCCTACTCCTCTTGGGGTGCAGGTTGGCTCTGTACCTATGATGCCTCCCTCACCTGACTATGAACCCCTCATGGGCCTGGTCAGAAATTTCTCTGGGATCCCCCAAATGCCCCCCACTGGACCTCATACACTCTCTTTACTAGTCCTACTTGTGCTGCTGGAAGACAACAAAGCTGCTTTCAGGCTCAGCTCCTCTTCCTATTTCTAGAAGAGACGGGTTTTCCCCTTCATGAGGATAGACTGAAAAAGACATCAAGTTGGCAGCAACAGGGTCTCCCACCCCACATGCTCTTTTCCAGCATGATCCATCAAGAGGTAGGGTTGACTTTCTTGCCCCGTAAATCTGAGCTGGCTTTGACCAATAGAATGTGATAGAATGTACTATGTCAATTCTGAGCCTGGTCCTAAAGAGGCCTGGAGGTTTCCACTTCTTCCCTCTCAGAAGCCAGCCACCAGGCAATCTGGAAGCTCAAGCTGGGCCACTGCAGGATGAGCGACCACCTGGACAGAGGCCTGGGAATGAGAGGCTGGCTGACGGGTCCCAGCCCCAGGCCAGCTCCCAGGTGAAGACAGCCACAAAAATGACCCCAACCTTCACTGCTTGAGCAGAACTTGCCCAGCTGAACCCAGTTAAACCTTGGAAACCTGGGGAATTAGAAACCATTGTTGCTTTAAGCCTCTAAGCTTTAGGATTTTTCTATTCAGCAATAAATAACCGGAACAAATGTGGCATCAGATTTTAAATTCAAATTACCTCCCCCTCCCCACTGCACCCCAGCCTCTCTCCTCCGAGGCCAGGAAAAGGCTAAACTGGCCAGATTTGAGGCAGTAAACATGGGAGGGCCAGGAGAAGTCTTGGTGGGCATCAGACCCCCTTTCTGCTTCCCCCACCCACCCCCGGCCCTGTCCCCTGCCTCCATGGGTGCTCACCCAGGATGCCTGTCGTCTGAAGGCAGTAGTTCTCATCCACTGGGCAGGGGAGAGGGGAGCACTGGTGGGGGTCCGAGCAGGTGAAACAGATGGTGCCACTGGTCTTTGTATGGGTCGTAGTCGCATGAGGGCCTGGAGGGAGAGGAAGAAGGGCTGGAGGGAGGACATCCTATGTCTGTGTGTTTCTGGGCACAATGGAACGTGCCCATTACTGTGCACTTCTGCCTTGGTACAGTTTGCGTGTGCATGCCTATGTGACTGTGGGTGCTTGTGTTGCACTCTTTGTCTGTGTGTTCTGGAACTCCGTCTGCAAGCCGTGGGGATGTTTGGGAGTACATGTCTGTGTGCTGCTGTGTGAGCATATATATGTGTTTATGGGCATGTGTATAAGGCTGGTTTTGTGGGTCTGTGTGTGTTTCTGTGTCTAGGTGTGACCATGTTTCCAGCAGGGTTTGGGAGTGCTCGGATATATATGTCAGTGTACAGATGTGAACGTCTATGGATGTTGGCAATGTGTTTCCGTGTGGCCCCGTGTGTGTATATTTTGTGTTTTTATATGTTGTGTGTGTTTGTACCTGTCTCTCTTTCCCAGTCTGAGTGTTTGAATCTGAGAACCCATGTGACCTCGCATGGATTTATTATGTGTCTGTAGGGATTGCATGTGGAAATTACATGCCCTGTATTTCACTTGTCAGCGATCCTGCTTTCTCTTTTTCTTCCCATATTATAGATTTTGAGATCCCAGGTCTGTCTGTTTTTCTTTCCTGCAATCAATCTAATTCAATCTACTGCTTGGTTTTGGAAAGTAAAACTCCTCCAAGCCGGTAATCTAAGGAAGCTAAGGTGAGAATGTTGCTGCTTTGCCTTCAGAGTCAGCAAACCTGTCCTCTTCTTCATCACAGAATGGGCCTTGCCGATGTGGCTTCTAACAAATGTGTCTTCTAAGAGTCCAGTGCTGAGGGAATGCTTCTCTGTCATCGCCTTTCACCTCTAAAATGTCTGTAATTCTGCTCAGTTGTCTCACTTAACAAGCTGTTGCCCCGGTAAACGCTATTTCAATTAACATCTCTCTCTCTTCTGGGAGATGAAAATTATTATGTGTTTTCTTTGTTAAGCAGAAAGAAGACTATTGGCAATTCCGTCTTCTCCCCCAAGCAAGGAAATGAAAAAATATAAGAATAATGAAGGCTGTCAGGTTTCTTATTTGAATAGAATTTGGATCTCTGCTCTCACATTATCAGGATGTTCCTGTTTAGAAGTGAGCATACCTCCAGAGATGTGGTTTGGGTACTGGAGTATAAATGTGATGTTTATGGATATGTGCCAATGGGGTTTTCTGCTTCTGAGCATGTCAGGAATTGTGCGTATGTGTGTGTGTGTGTGCACATATATGGGAACATTGTGTGTATGTGTGTGCACTCACTGGGAACATTGTGGTTGGGGGGAGGAGAGCCTTGGGAACCCATAGGATTGGGAAGGGCATGTGGGATCCAGGCAGTGGACAAAACAGAAGGTGTCAGGAAGGTAGGGTCCAAAGCACCTGGTTGTTTGGGAAGAGCCGGGTGGTTGCATTCAGGATTGGCAGTGAGTCGAAATCCAGATTCCGCTGGGCCCAGGGTGGCGTTCTTTGACAGATGGCAGATCTCTGGTGTTGCACAGCCTTTCAGGATTTGGGGGTCCCCTGAAATACAGAGTGAGGCCACAGGGGGAGGCTCAGAGCCTGGGACTACAACTTTGATGTCTGTCTTTCTCTGTTTGAAAATTCCCATCCCTCTGGTAGTTCTACATGATTCCATTTTCAAACCTGCCTGGTCACTTTTTTTTTTTTTTTTACCGGGAGGTACCGGGGATCGAACCCCGGTCCCTCCATATGGTAGACGGACGCCGAACCTCTTGAGCCACATCCGTTTCCCGACCTGGTCACTTTTTACAATCTCTTGTTGCCTGCTCATTTTGAGGATTATAACTTTATTCCTTCGAATACATCACATATAATTATGTAATAGTCTGTAGATGATGATTACAATAGCTGAGCTCCTCATGGGTCTACATCCATTGTTTGTTGTTTCTACTATCGCTGATGGTGGCTTATTTCCTTGTGTTATGCATGAGCTTTGCTTGTACACCCATATTTGGTTGAATCTGAGGGGCCTACACTGAAAATGCTTTTCCCTGTAGAGGATTTGCTTTTGCTTCTAAGAGCCAGGAGGTGCTATCAGCCTGGGATCATTTCAGCCTCCTTCTGAGCTCCCTGATTTAATGTAGTCTAAGGCTGTGGAGGTTTGAAACTGTATGTACCCCAGAAAAAAACATGTTATCAAATCCAATCCAAACCCTCCTACAAAGGCGTGTCTGTGGTTTGCTGTCCTTGGACAAGTAAGAATTAGAGGCAAAGAAATGTGGAATTGGAGAAGTCTGGAGCCAGCTTGCTACCCCCAGCCTCAAGATCAGCTTTTCCCACACAGAAAATAAATGAATAAATAAATAAATCCAATCCATTCCCGTGGGTCTGAACCCATTGTCAGTAGGACCTTTCAATGAGGCTATTCCAGTTAAGATGTGTCCCACCTCAATCAGTATGGGTCTTTTTTTTTTTTTTTTTAAGATTTTATTTCTATTTATCCCTCCCTTCCTGCTTGTGCTCATTGTGTCCATTTGCTGTTCGTTTCTCCCTTTGCTGCGTCATCTTGCTGCGCCACACAGGCCGTCAGCCCACTGCACCACTCCAGCCGGCTTGCCTTCATCAGGAGGTCTGGGGAATCGAACCCGGGGCCCTCCATATGGTAAACAGGAGCCCAACCAATTGAGCCACAGCTGCTTCCCCAGGATGGGTCTTAATTCTATTCCTGCAGTCCTTTATAAACGGAATGAATACAGAGAGAGAGAGAGAGAGAAAGCCACAGGAGCAAGAAGCTGAAATCAGCAAAGCCAGGAAGAGACAAGAGAGACCAGCAGACACTGCCATGTGCCTTGCCACGTGACAGAGGAGCCAAGGATTGCCCGCAGCCGGTCTTCCAGAAGAAAGTATCACCTTGATAATGCCTTGATTTGGACATTTTCTTGGCCTCAAAACCCTGAGCAAATAAATTCCCAATTGTTTAAGCTGACCCATATCGTGGTATTTGCTTTGAGCAGCCTAGAAACTAAAGCATTTGGCTCCTCAACCATGCCACTGGCCCAAGACCCAAAGCAGACTGTTATCAGCATTTGCTCTCAGCGTCACTATGCTATTCATGTTTGCTCACTACTCTCCCTCTGGTTTCTGCTCATTTTTCTTTTGTTTTGTTGTGGGGCCCTTGGGAGTTTCCATTACTTCCTGCAAGCCTGCCCACCCCCACCCCCCAAAAAAAAGCATGGAAAAATAGATTTCGTAGAGGATCTAGTTCATTTGTAACATTGGCTTACCAAGAATGGGGGTGGAATGAGAGAAGACCATAACGGGGTATATTGTCTGTAGAGGATTTAAAAACAATAATAAAACCTCCTAAAAACCAGTCTGCTTTTTATTATCACCACACACCAGCAATTCTAAATAATGCCAGGGATAAAATACCCCTCCCCATCTGGAAAGGCCTCTCCCACCACTTCCCCTACCCCAAGTATGCCGCTCTTTGTAGCAGGAAAGTCCTCCAAAGAATCTAGTCCACCTCACTGCCAGGAGCAGAAACTCAGGCCACTTCTCTTTGTAGCTTTTTTTTTTTTTTCTTTTGGCTTCAGTTAGTCTCTCTTTTGGCCAGCACTGCTTCTATCTTAAGCCTTTTGCTCAAAAAGCCTCTGCTCCAACCATTTGCAAACACATAGAGGCGATTTCAAAATACACCTGAATTTCTTTGACACATCAAGAAATAGGGATCTAGGTCTCCCTCTCTTGCAACTGGATGGACTCATGTGACCATTCTGACCAATAAAACATGGTAGAAGTGGCATGCACCTTCCGCTTTGTTTGAGGGAAGACTTGCTCTTGAAGTCTTCAACCACCATGTAAAGAGGCAGCCATGATGTGAGGAAGCCCAGTCTACCCAGAGTGAAGGAACCACCTAGAGAGGCTCCCAGGTGCCATGAAGAGAGAGAGAGATGCCCAACTAGCCCCAGCTGCCAGCGTGTTTGCTGAACTGTCTACTCTTAAAGAGCCTGGAGATGGCTACAATGTGAGAAAACCCAATCTAACTGGGGTAGTTTGAAGTTTTATGGGCCCCAGAAAAACATGTTCTTAATCTTAATCCATTCCTGTGGGTGTGACTCCAAATGTAAATAGGGCCTTTTGATGAGTGACTTCAGTTAAGGTGTGGCCCAGCTCAATCAGGATGGCCCTTGATCCTACCACCAGAGGCCTGACAGAGAAAGAAGGTCACAGAGAGAGACCTGTGGGAAGCAGCCAGAAGCTGGGAGTCAAAGGAACCCAGAAGACAAAGGAGAAGATGCCGCCATGTGCATTGCCAGGTGACAGAAAAGCCAATGAACCCCAAAGATTCCCGGCCAGTCAGAAGATCCTGACCCCAGGAGGATGCAAGCCTTCTGGCCTCTGAAACCAATACATTCCAGTTGTTAAGCCAACCCAGTGTACAGTGTTTGTTTTAGCATCCAGGAAACTAAAACACTAACTATTGAGGAGAGACTCCATGGAAAGGGCCTGGGGCTACATGGAGAGACTCAGCAAGCCCCAGCTGCTCTCAGCCCCCACAGTTCTAGCTTCTGCGGCCCTCTAATTGCAAAACCACATGAGAGCCCAGCACTGCCCACTGAGCTCTTCCTGAATTCCCCACCCACAGAAACTGGAAGAGAAAATAAAATGAGGGTTGGGGTTGTAAGTCATTCCATGATCAGGTGATTTGTTACGCAGCAGTAGATAACCAAAACACACATGCAAATGAACCGCAACACATATGGGTGGGGGGTGACCAGGGAGCAGGGAGCCTTGCACAGGACCCGCCTCCAGAGCCCTTACCTCCATTCCACGTCCCGTTGAGGGTGGCACACACGGTCTCGTTTCCAGTGCAGTCGATGACTGAGAGGGAGTCACACGGGGCCGACTTGTCCCCAGAACAGTAGGGACACCTCACCGCGTTGGGCTGAGCCCGGGAACCCGCCTCTGGTGGGAGCGGGTACAATCAGCTGGGAGGGCTGCTGAGGGGCAACCCCCTGCAGCCCTCCCACCACACCAGCCCTCTGGTCTCCTGCCCTCCCTCTCTTGCCACCAGATCATTTTCTTGCAAATCAGGAGCAATTTGTTCTCCTCCACCTCCTCCCAGACCCTGAGCCGCAAACAGAGCAGAAGAGGGAGCTGACCCCAAGCCATTCATTGGTCCTAAGCAAGTCTTCATTCCCTAAAGGTTTCTGGAGTGCCTACTGGGTACCAGGCACCGATGGAGGCACCACAGTGACTCCAGCGGATGAAATCCCTGTCCTCAAAGACCTTGAATTCCAAAAGCAATCAAAAAGTAATCTTGTTTTAGGTTTACGATCTCGTGGTATTCTTTCTCCAAAAATCAGAAACACAGCTTCGGGGTTCTCCACCCTCTGACTGATTTTGAGAGCTTTCTTAGAGATCTGAAACATTTAAGAGGAAGCTGTTTAAGCAGATTTTTCCTAAGTCAGCTCTAAGCCATGAAGAGTTTTTAAAAAGTAATTTGGGCTCATAGTGAAACAGTGGCAAATACCAATAAGTGGACTACAGAAAACCTTACTATGAAACTGTGATTTGTAGCAGCAAAGTCCTTTGAAGAATCTAGTCCACCTCACTGCCAGGAGCAGAAGCTCAGACCGCTTCTCTTTGTAGCTTTTTGGCTTCAGAATTAGTCTTTCCTCTGACTAGCAGCAGTTCTATCCTAAGGCTTTTGCTCAAAAAGCCTCTCCTCCAACCATTTGAAAATATAGTAGTGATTTCAAAATACATCCACAAATTCTGAGACCACTCAAGAAGGTGACCGCTGAGCACTTGAAACATGTCTGATCTGCTTTGAATAAAATCTGCTGTAAGTGTAAAATACCCAGTGGGTTTCAAAGGCTTAGCATGAAAAAAAAAAAAAGAAAGAGATTTCGTTAATCATTTTAATATTGATTATATACCTGCTAAAATGGTAATATTTTCTATTTATTCATTCAAATAAAATAGATTATTACAATTAATTTCACTGTTTCTCTTTCTTTTTGAATGTGGCTACTAGAAAATTTTAAATGATACGTGTGGCTTGCATTTCATTTCTATTGGACAGTGCTGAAAACGGCCAGTCGGCCCAAGTGGGGAGCAGTCCCAGGTCTCCCCATTACCACATCTGCCAGATACAAATTCGGTCTTTGGAGAAATAATCAAGAAACAAAAAGTGATCTTTGTCAACACCCAGGGACCTGACTAGGATGAAGCAAGGGAGGCACCCAGGGCACAAAATTTAAGGAGGCGCTGACTCCCGGGGTCATGCAAGTACAAGGTCAGCACCTGAGAGTCGGCACCTCCTTAAATTTTGCACCGAGTGCCTCACTTGCCTCACCCTAGACCTGGCCCTGTCCCCAGCCATAGCATTCCTTTTTCTGATTGACTAGTCTTCAGGGGAGCCCCTCTCCAAAGGAGAAATAAGAATCCTGAGCTTCTCTCCTGCGCGCCCCCCCCATAACTGAATTAGCACAGCTATAATTTACAGAGTCTCTGCCATGTGCCAGCCTCATGCAAACCTTATTTCACAGATGAGAAAACTGAAGTTCTCTCTTGTCCCAATCAGCCAGCCAGGAAGCTGCAGAGCCAGAAATCAAGTCCAAGGCCCCGTGACACCCCATGACGCCCCAGGCCCTGCCAGCATACCTGGTCTGGTAGGCCTGCTGCAGTTGTTTTCACAACAGGCTGTGTGGGCCCAAAGACTTGAGTTGGGACCATATGTCAGCGCAAAGATGGTTTCTCGGCATTCCCTAGGGGCCACGCACGACCCGTTCTCAATCAGAGTCCCATTGTCTGGAGATAGAGGTTGTGGAGGGAAGATTAGAGGGCCCCCCCGCCAGCCCCTGCCCGAGCTCTGCCCCATTTGCGGCGATCCCTGAAGGCAAATCTAGAACCTCAGCTGGCACTGAGACCACCCCTGCTCCCACCCCAGGGGCACCGAGCCGAGCTATGAGGCAAAGTTTGACCCTCCAGGCCCACTGGGTGGCTCGTCCATGAGTCTCCCTTCCAGCCCTTGGCCACCCCCTTTGCCTGTCCTCTCGGCCCAGCTCCCATCTGGTCCCTCACCCAGGTACAGCTGGCTGAACAAACAGGAATCCCGGGCAGAAGGACACGCTATCTCGGTGCAGTGTCCCAACAAAGAGCAGGCTGGACACGTCTTGGTGATCTCTGTGGGAAGAACGGAAGGATCAGACTCCTTGAGGCGGTGTGGGGAGGTGCAAGGGTCATTTTCCTGGAGGGGTGTGAATGGCATTCCAGATGGATGAAACAGCACAGGCAAAGGTCTGGAAGTGGAAAACCCAGAATCTCCAAGCCAGAGCCACCAGTGGTCTCCATCTAATCCACTAGTGCTTATCGTAGAATTTTCTCCAAACAGCATCTCCTTCGAAATTCCGGAATCAAGCAGATAAAAGTGGAACTTCCATTTTTCAACTGGTCTGAGGGGACTTGCATCTGTGCAAGCCTTCTCTCTGAGCTCCAGCAGGGTCCCTGAGGCCCTGCCGAGAACCCTCAGGGCTCCTGGAAGGGAGTCTGAACCCCCTGACCCAGCCTCATAACTTCCTATTTGAAGTGAGGAAGCAGAGGTCCTGAGGGGCATCAGGCTCTCACCCAACATCATGCTGTGAGGTCCTAGCTAGGATCCAGGGCACTAATTCCCAACCCAGTCCAAAAGTTAGCAGAATTATAGCCAAAGGGGGCCCAGGCAGGAGGGAAAAGAAGAAGAACTGACTCTGGGTTTCAGCTCAGACAGGCCTGGTACAGTCCTGTGCTCCTCAAACATGTTCATTCAACTCACACCCCCAACAGTGCTCTGGGTCAGTCATTATCACCCCCATTCCACAGACTCCAGAAACTGGAACACAGAGAGGTTAAGCAGCTTGCCCAATGTCACACAGCTAAGAAGTAGGAGAGTCGGGATTTGAATGCAGGCAGTCCGGCTCCAGAACCGGGTTCTCAACCACTGCTAGATAACAAGCTCAGACAGAAGGCGCGAGAGCTCAGACACCGAAGCCAGACCTCCATGGCCCGCGGGACCTCGGGCCAACCCTCTCCCATTCCGAGGGCTCACGACGTCGTGCTCACCTGCCAGGGTGCCCAGTGCCCCGAGGAGCGCCACGGCGGGGAGGAGCCAGAGCATGATCCAGGCCGCAGAGAAGGAAGCAAGGCGAGGGTGCCCTGGCCTTTTATTCTGGGACCTTGGCTGGGGTGGCAGGCCCGGAAGAGGGAGAACAAATAGGCCACACCCACCATCGCAGCCGCGAGGACGCCTGGAGGGGAAGGGCCCTTAGAGAGCCTCGAGATGGGGAAACTGAGTCCTGAGAGGGGTGTGGGAGAAACATAAAGCTACTCAGCAAGGCCAAAGAAGGACAGAAGGACATGTTGTTGTTACTAATAGGTTACCTGGTCATTCCATACAGATGGGAACTCACCAAATCCTTGCATTGGTTCTTCAAGCCACTGTCATTAGCTTCAGGAGGGATATTCCAAATCTTTGGCCATCGGTCTATGCAGCAGTAATAATTCTGCCAAGTGCTGGCTTAGAGTTTCCCCTTCAGTGAACAGAACTTGGGGGCATCTGCGAGGGGAGAGGCTAGGGAAGCTTGGAGGGGCCACTCAGGGCAGTGGACTTTTACCACCCAAATCTGGAAATCTCTCAGTATTTCAACAACTGATTTCAACAGGTGAGATAGGCCCTATTTCCCCATTTTACCAAAAAGGAAACTCGGGCTCAGAGCTGTTCAGAGCCTTGTCCAGGGCCACGGCATAAGGACGGTGGCACAACCAGGCTTTGAACCCAGATCTCTCTGAGTTGACCATTGGGCTTCACCAAGAGGGGAGAGGGAAGACAGCCCCCCCGCCCGTTGCCTGGACACTGGCCTGCCCTAGCCGAAGGTCTGCACTGCCCTCGCACCCCTGCCTCTGACTAGGCCTGGATTTTCATCTCGGTTCAATGGGAATAAGGTTGATTTCAACAATGCTATGGAGTCCTGCTGCTTGATGCAGTTGTCAGTGGGCTTTGACCCACCCCCTCTCCACCCCTCCTTGGAGGTGTACCTCTGGGGATGCCCCTGTCCCTGCTTTTGGCCTCAGCATCCTCATCTGCTAAATGGACCTAACCCAGGGCCTGGGTTCTGGCGAGCACCCCGTCAATGACAGCTAGATGGTTGCTGGGGGATTTGTACCAGTGAGTGAGGCTCAGGCTCCAGGGAAACCCCACACACATCCAGAGGAGAGAAAGAATGTTGGAGGCAGATGGCCTGGGTTCAGATTCCAGTTCTGCCTCTCCCAAGCTGGGTGGCCTTGGGCAAGACATTTTACCTATCTGAACCTCAGTTTCCTCCCTTGTAAAAGAGGGCACCGGGAGGACCTACCTCAAAGGGCTGCTGGGAGGAATAAATGAGCTGGTGCATGTAGAGCACTTAGAACAGGGTCTGGCATACAGTAGGTGCTCTATAAGTGTTGACTGTTGCGATTATTATTATTATTATTTAGCCACATGCCCGGTGAGGCTGGGGTGGGCCACTGCCCTTGGCTCTGGGAAAGAACCCACCCAAGGTCACAGCCCATGGACCTGTGGAGCTTTCCAGACTCCCGGGTGGGGCCCCCCAATCTGTGTTTACCATCAGGGAGTTTGCTTTGGAGGGTGCCAAACCCGGAGGGAGGGGGCGGGGGTATAAAACATGGAGAGCTAGATTTTTCTATGGGGGTGCTGTGGCAGGGAGAAGTTTAGGGATGAGGCCCGCCTACTGCTGGCAGACCAGAGCCCCCTCAGTACAAGAGGGGTGGGAAGAAGAGGGGGTGAGTCCCTGGGGGGAGCCTGAAGTCTGGGAGAAGGGCACGGCTCCTGGTACTTCATGGCTAGCACGGGACTGATAATTCGGGCTGGGTAAACAGGCCAGGAACTGCACAAACACCAGGGCTGTGGGGTAAAGTGGAGAGTGAAGGGCGGGCAGGCAGGAAAAGGATGTTTTGCTGACCTTAATTTGAAACCTGGAGGTGTGGGGACATCACAGGGGTTATTTAATGTATATACTAACAAACAGGGATATAATCCCCCTCCTCCCTCCATGCCTAAACGGCAATGCACTCCACACACTGTTTTAGACCCCTAGTTTTCCACTCCCCAAAAATATAACCTGAACTGTACAGAGTCTCCACTTTCTTTTTTCTGTTGGGTGAATGTATCTGTTTTACAGATAGGTATCTTTCCCCATTGCTTGGTATCGCTAACTATGACACAGCAAATAATTTGGTGTCTGTATCATTTCAGAAATGTGCCAAGTTCCCAAGAGTGGTTAGTGGTTTTACTGTGTCAAAAGGTTTTCATACCTTTGTCATTTTGAGAGCAATTGCAAAATGGCCCTGCATCGGGTTGTACCAATCTACACTCACGCCAGCAAAGTAGGAGAGCGCCTGTTTCCCCACAGCCTCCCGCGACTCCACACATTATCAAACTGTCTGGTCTTTCCCAATCCGAAAAGAGGAGCAGAGGAATGTAGGCGGCCACCAATTCTACCTGGCTCCTTCCATCAAGAGATGGAGTTTATTTTGCCTCTCCTCAAATCTGAGCTTCTCTCGTGACTTTCTTTAACCTAGTGATATAGCTCGGCTAGACCTCAAGAGAACTGGCAGCTTCTGCTCTCATTTTCTTGCTGCTGGCAACCTTTTTGCCACCCTGCGAATAAATCCGGCTAGTCTCCTGCAGGAGGGGAAGACACACGGAGAGAGGCACTCCAGCCAGCCCCACTAAGAGCCTAGACAACCTGGCAAGGCCAGCCACGGCCAGCCACGACCAGCCAGGCCCAGCCGAGCCTGTCTAGACCAGAACAGCCAGCCAAGCCACAGAACCATGGGACATAGTACATTTGTTGTTTTAATCTACTAAAATTGGGGGTGGTTTAACACAGAAAAAGCTAATGGGTAAACAGATGGTATTTTAGTGTCGTTTTTTAATCAATGAGGTTGAGCAACTTTTCCCATATTTTAAAGAGCCATTTGTGCATCCTTCGCTGCTGTTTGCTGATTTTTCTATTGATTCACGAGAGCTCTTTCTATATATTAGGAACATTAGCTTTGAGTTGCAATGATTCTTACTGTGATGGCAGATGGGAAGTCTCCGGCATCCAGGGGGCGGCCAGGCCAGGACTGGAAAGCCACTTCAGTGTGGCGTGGAGGAGGGGAGGAAATTGGCTGCAGCCCCAGCCCAGGCCTCCACTTCCCAGACCGGAGAGAGGCCGCTTCTTCAAGAGAGGTGGCAAGAGATTGAGGGGTCCCAGACAGACGTGCTCACGCATGTGCACACTCACAAACACACACACAGTCTGCCTCTCTGCTTTTCTCTCTCTGAAGGCAACTGGGTGCTGTTCTCCCCGATACCCTCACTTTCAATCTTTCTTTCCTTCTGTCTCTTTATTTCTCACTGCCTCTGGCCTTCCCTCTCAGTTCTCGTTCTCTCAATCTCTCTCTCCTCTCTCCTTTTCCCTGAGTCAGTCTATCTGTTGCTCTTTCTCTGTCTTTCTGTCTCTCCTTCTTTTTTTTTTTTTTTTTTTTTTAAAGATTTTATTTATTTATTTATTCATTTACACCCCCCCCCCCTTGCTGCTTGTGCTCTCTAGGTCAGCCAACCACACCGTGCGGGCGGGCCTGCCCTCACCAGGAGGCCCTGGTGAGAACCCGGGGGCCTCCCATATGGTAAACGGGAGCCCTACTGATTGAGCCACAGCCGCTTCCCTGTCTCTCCTTCTTTATCTCTCTCCCTCTCTGTCTCTCCCTCTCTGTGTGTCTCCCTCCCTCTCTGTCTCTGCATGGAATTCTCCTGTCCTTCTCAGGCTGGGGAAGCCCCCGAAACCTGCCAGGGGGCCTCGCCCAGGGCCCAGCAGGCAGGCAAGTGAGGGGCGAGGCGCAGTTGAGTCACAGGGAGGAAGCAGAGGGCATTCCCGACGTTTTCTGGGATTGTGCCTTTCCTTGGCTGGCAATCGAGCCCCTGCCTGCCTACTCCCTTCACACGTCACTGAACCTCACAGGTCTGTGTCACTTAAGGGAGAAACAGAAAGAAAGAGTCAGAGTGACAGAAATAGAGAAACAGAAAGAGACAGGCAAAGATAGAGAGCCAGGCTTGGAGAGGGGCCAAAAATCCAACAAAAATCAGGGACGGGGAAACAGAGAGAGATTGAGAGGTGAAGAATTTTTTTGTTTGTCTGTTTTTTGTTTATTAGTATTGAAAGAATGAAAATGCTCTAATAATGATTGACGTGATGACTGTACAACTGCGGGATAAGTACAACTTTGTACAACTTTGGATAAATTGTATGCTTTATTAATATGTATCAGCAAAATGGACGTTAAAAAAAAATCAGGGAGAGGAGAATCAGAGAAGCAGAGACAAAGAGGTGAGAAAGACAGATCCAGAGACACAGGAAGAGACAGGTACAGAGAGAGACAGGGATAGAGAGAGATGGAGAGAGCGACAGCGAATGTGGGGAGCAGAGCAGGCTGGGGTGGGGATGAGTGGGCTTTGAGACATCCCCCTCATTCTTCAAATAAAAGAGGAAATTGTGGCCCAGACTGGTGAGGCCACTGCCCAGAAATGGTAACACCAGACCACATGATCCTCAAATCTGAGCTTTCCTTTCTCTGAGAAACACCTCGTAACCCCACTCCCACCCCCTGATCCATTTCCTGGGTGGGAGAACCAAGGATCAGTGGAGTAAAGCCGCCTGCCCAGGGTCGCCCGGGAGCAAGTGACAGAGCCCGGGCTGAAGCTCACCTGGTCCGACTCCCCGCCTTTCTATTTCCCCACCTCACACTCATTCCTATCTTGTTCAGTCTTCCGGCCACTCTGAGGGGAGCCCCCTTCTCCAGATGAGGAAATGGAGGCTCAGAAAGGAGGACACTAGCATTTACTCTTTGTGTTGTATAGTATAATAATGCTGGTTCATGGATTTTAACAAACGTACCACACTACCGTATAAATTAATAATAATAGGGCAAACTGCATGGGGGGGGGGGGCGGGATGTAGGAACACTGTAGTTTCTGCATGGTTTTTCCATAAACCAACAACTGCCCTAAAAAATAAATAAATAAAAAGAAAGAAAAGAGGGGAAGCGGCAGTGGCTCAAGTAATTGGGCTCCTGTCTACCATATGAGAGGCCCAGGGTTCAATTCCCAGGGTCTCCTGGTGAAAAGCAAGGTGGCCTGTGTGGCAAGCTGGCCCCCGTGGAGTGCTGGCCCGCGCAGAGAGCTGGCGCAGCAAGATGACACAACAAAAAAAGACACAGAAGAGAGACAATAAGAGACGCAGCAGACCAGGGAGCTGAGGCGGCATAAGAGATTGAGCAGCCTCTCTCCGCTATGGAAGGTCCCAGGATCGGTTCCCAGTGTCCAAAGCCTAAAGAGAAGACAAGAAAGCAGACACAGAGAGTAGACAGCGAGCGCAAAACAATGGGGGGGGTGTGATAAATAAATATTAAAAAAAAAAAAAGAAAGGGGGGAGCGGACAGTGGCTGAGCACCTGCAAATGCACAAGGTCTGGGGTTCAATCCCAGGTACCTCCTAAAAAAAAAAAAAGAAAGGAAGATATCTGTTGGCCCAGGGTGACCCAACCAAGGAGCTGTCTACCTCAGCAGTTGTCAGCATGACGATGACACACTTCCACTTCCCTTCCCACTTCCCTGCACGCAGGGGAAAGGCAGGGCAGGGCCGGAGTCTAGAGCCCCGGAGATCATAATAATGACCAGTGGTTTGTTTTGTTTCGAGCACTTACTCTGCACCAGGCGCCGTGGGCAAGCCCTTCTGTGAATACTTTCGTTTCCCTGGAACACCAGCTCTAGGAAGGAGGCACGTATATCTCAGCTTTCCAGATAAGGAGGTTGAGGCAGAGAGAGGTTGAGTAAGCTGTCAGAGGCCACCAGCTAATGAGTAGCTGGGATCTGAACCCACACACTCTGGGGTCAGCCCCTATGCTTGTACCCCCAGACCTCGTGTGAGGGAAGCTGGCACTCAACCACGCTGGCTCCTCTGAGTTGGTTTTTTCATTTGTTTGCTTGTTGTTTTGTTTTGTTTTTTTGTTTTTAGGAGGCACCAGGGACCAAACCCGGAACCTCTCACATGGGAAGCAGGCACTCAACGACTTAAGCCACATCTGCTCTCCAACCCCTACATTCCTAACCCCTAGGTTCTACTAGCTCTTAGGAGAGAAGATTTCTTTGGGAATTTTCTTACTCTATCTTAAAATTACTGGCATAAGACTTCAATGAATTAATAATCATTATCAGAGCACTGCTTTTTCCCTCCCCTACTGTACTCCTGCCACCCTGCTGTTTCTGATGTCATCAGGTATGTTTCCACCTCAGAGCCTTTGCCCTGGCTGTTCCCTCCTCCTGGAGCCTCTTCCCACAAACATTTGCCCAACTTCTTCCCGCTGTGCATTCAGCCTCTGCTCAAATGCCACCTCCTCAGAGAAGCCCTCCCAGATCGCCCTATCTACAACAGTGCTTGCCTCACTTCCAACCCTCACACCTTTCCAGGCCCACTTTGTTTTTCTCCATTTTGCTTATCACCACTTAACATGCGATAGATTAGATGACATATCTGCTCCCCACCCCATTGTCAACACCACAAGGGTGGCCGGGTACTATTCTTTGTTCCCTGCTGTGTCTCTAGGTCCTTAGTAAATATTTGTTGAAGGAGTCTCTTGAGCCCTCCACTGTTCTAGACATTTCGCCCACATTAGGTTGGTCTGATTGGTTAGAAACACCCAAAGGCGCGAAGACTCTTTTGCACTTTATTTTTCAAAGTTTATATGAACATTTTCAAACACACAAAAAAGGAGGGAGAATACACACATATAATGAGTCCACACAGACTCACCACCTTGATATAACTGATAATAGTTTACCATTTGCCTTTATTTTTTTTCCTAAAGTATTTAAAAGTAAATACGACACCAGTGGGCATTTGTTAAAAATAAGAACCCTTTCCCTGCATAACCACAAAACCATTTTCACAACAGCAGTATCTGTTTTGTAGTCGCTGATGTTGTTGCTAAAGTATTTTAAGGTAAACTGTAGACATTATTTCACCAACTATTTTAGCAGGCGTCTCTGAATAAGGACATTTTCCCACACAACCGCGATGCCATTATCCCTCCTGGGCAAAAGGCGAAGAACAGCCTTATCTAATAATTATTCCACATGCAAATTTCCCAGGGGACTAGTTTTTATCGCCATTTTACAGGTGAGGAAACTGAGGGGCACATTCCTTGTCCTACAGCAGGAAGTCGCAGAACTAGGCTCTGAACCAGAAAGTCTTGGGACAGAACTGTGGCCTCTGCCACATGAGTCAGGACAGAGCCGGCCACTCACACACACACACACACAGCACCGCCACTACCCAGACTCCGTCCGGGGCGGGCTGGCCGCACCCTGCGAAGGGACGTTTTGAGGGGGTGACGTGGTAAGGACTGGGGAGGCGCCCACGCATCTGGGGCTGACTCGCTCTTTCGCAAACCGTGGGGGAGGAGCCCCCGGGGCCACAAAACCGCCTCCTTCCTAGCGGCCAGCCTGAGAGGAGAGGTGCGGGCCGGCGGCGGACAGGAGCCGCCCGCCAGTCATGGGCCGCCTGCTGCTGCAGCCGCTGCTGCTGCTCCTGGCTCAGACCTGCATCCCAGGTAGGGCTGGTGCTGGGACTGACGGTGGGACCTCGGGATCGGATGGGGTGCGGCAAGGCGCCTCAACCCCCCCCCCCATCATAATGCTCGTGCTACCTGCAGTCCTCGCACGCAGAAGGTGCTCCGAAAACACTCGTTGGGCGAAGGCATTAACAGCAGCGCCCCTTAAGTGAGCGCGCTCGAGGCCAGGCGCTCCTCCAAGCGCCTTCCCGGCGATTCCAAACTGGGCGGGAGGGACTAGCATTAGCCCCGTTGCACGAAGAAGGAAACGCAGGCGCAGAGAGGTTAAGTAACTGGCCCGAGGTCACACAGCCAGTCCTTGAATCAGTGGGATTCTGACCCCTTCGCGGCGCCCCCCAGGGCTCTCCACTGTGTGGGATCCGTCCCTGGGGAGACTCCTTTTCCAGAGGGTCCTGAGGGGCAAGCCGGGCGTGGCAGAGCCAGGCGTGGGGACCCGGCTTTGTCCCTCGAGGACCCTTCCCTTTCGCCACCCCCTCGCCGACCTGACCCTCTCACCTCCTTCCCCCGGAAAATGAGGAGGACCAGGTTGAGAAACGGGAGAAAATTGAGAAGGCACTGAGTCAGGGGGGCGGGCGCGGCGCGGGGTGCCGATGAATAACGCCGAAAGCTCTCGGCACCGCGGGAGGCCGAGAATGAGTAACCTGGGGCTCGGGGCAGAGAGGGGACGGCGGCAGCGGCCTGGAACGCCGGGCTAGAGCCTGAGGCTGGCGAGTAAACGCCCGCAGAAACTCGGGGACGGTGAGCGGGCGGAGCTAGGACCTCGGGGCGGATCTGGGGGCGGAGCTAGAGGGCGGGGAGAGAACGTCGGTGGCGGCTAAGTGGGCGGAGT
>JAKSZT010054134.1:7301428-7316869 GCA_026826555.1 Tolypeutes matacus
GGGAGAAGCTGGGGGGCGGAGTTCGGGCCTTGGGGCGGGGCTAGCGGGCGGGGCGATAAGGTCGGGGAGAGTAGTGGGCGGGGTTAGAACTTCGGGGTGGGCTAATGCGCGGGGAGAAGCGTCCGGAAGAGACCATTGGATGGGGCTGGAACCTGGCCGGGGTAGGCGCGAGGGGACCGCACCGCGCCGAGGTGAGGATCTGGGGTGAGGGTAGGACGCCTCTGGGGCGCTCACCAGCACGCATAGAGCCACGGCCGGCGGGGCAGGTGGGAGCAGGGCTTGAACCTCCAGACCCGCTGAGAGGACGTGGATAGGACCTCAGGAGAGGCCCCAGTTCAAGGACAGAATTAAAGGGAAAACTGGCGAGGGCAGGACTTCAGGGGGCACTTTTGGGCCGGGACAGGAAATCAGGGCATGGAGGCGGAGGCAGAACCTCAGGCTAGAGAGAGACTAGAAGTGCAGCCGGGTCCCCGCGTGGAAACCGAGGGGCAGGGCAGGGCGCGGGGAACGAACCCGAGGGGGCCAGGCGTTTGACTTGGCCCTGGGGCACCAGGGTGCGAGAGGGGGGCTCTGGCGCAAGCGGGTAGCTAACGGCCTGTCCCCTCCAGCCGCGTGGGGCCTGCGCTGCATGCTGTGTGAGAGGAGCGGGCACTGCCAGGAGGGCGAATGTGCCCTCGGCCAGGACCTCTGCAGGACCACGATCCTGCGCACATGGGCAGGTGAGCTCCCCCACCCTAACGCGACAGAGAAGGCGAGTGGCCAAGAATCCTCTTCTCACCAGTAATCGGGGAAATGCAAACTCAGACAACAAGGAGACCCCATTTCACACCCCTCAGACTGACAAGCATTTAAAAATCTGACAGTACCCCAGCCGCTGAGGATGCAGAGCGGGGACCCTAGGGTGGGCAATGAGGGTAGTAAACCGGTGCAGCCATGTCACAGAGAGATTTGGCAAGTTCCAGGAAAGATGAAGGTTAGCAGGGCTTCTTCCAACCCAGCAGTTCAACACCTGGCAATTAGACACTCCAAAGAACCTCTGCCGGTGTGCCCAGGGATGCAGGTCTAAGAATGTCCTTAGCAGCAATGGCCTTGCTATGGAAAACTGGAAGCAACCTAAAGTCCAGCAGCAGCAGAAGAGAAACGGCATTTAACGGAATGCTCTGCAGCACTTTAACTGAGGGATCTAGAGCTTCATGTACCAAACGTGTATACATCTCCAAAACAGAATGTTGAGAGAGAAAAAATGCATGTTGCCGAGTGTGATACCTTTTTATTTAAAATCTAGCACATGTAAAGCAGTAGCGTATATTGTGCTCACATAGTGTAAGAATTACCTATACCAGTGGTTGCCTCTGGAATGGCCTAGGAGGAGGGGGATTTGAGAGGAGTGTGAAGAGGGCTTTAACTGCATCATCAATATTTCATTTCTTTTTAAAATGCCTGAAACAAGCACAGCACAATGCTGCTAATGTTTTACAGAGTTAGATGATGGATGTCCCATTTTTCCATGGGGACAGGATAAGAGAATTATTATATCATTCTCTTATACTTTTGGTAAGCGTGAAGAAATTCCTATCAGATGCATCTCCCTGCTGAGATCACTAAGCTAGGGGAGCAGATAGATCCAGAGGGTCCCAGTGACACTGTTGTCACTAAGAAGGAGAAGGGTCCCTGTATGTGTGCTGGGGATGGGGGTGCTGCAGGGCAGGGCAGGATAACTCTTGGATCCAAACAAGAGAAGAGAACTAGCAGGGATCAGCCCTGGGAGTGTCAGAGGCTGGTTGGCCCCCCAGGAGGTTCTGGGGTGACAGGGATACATTTCTCACAGGGGGTGAAGAGCTGGAGGTGGTGGAGAGAGGATGTGCCCACCGAGAGAAGAGCAACAGGACCATGAGCTATCGGACAGGTGTGCAGATCATCACCCTCATTGAGGCAGTGTGTGGCTCAGACCTGTGCAACCAGCCCAGACGTGGTGAGTAGGGCAGCTTCGCCTTCCCCAACCCCACACCATCCCCATCCCCAACTCAACCTCATCAGTATCCCGATCCGCTTTCGTTTTCTAGGCAGCTCAAGCAAATATCATGAAACGGGGTGGCTTAAACAATGGGAATTTATTAGCTTATGGTTTTGAGGCTAAAAGAAAGTCCAAATCAAGGCATCATCAAGGTGATGCTTTCTCCCCGAAGTCTGTGGTATCCTGGGGCTGGCTGACGGCAGCCCTTGGTTCCTCCTGTCACATGGCAAGGCACATGGCGGCGTCTACTGGTCTCTTCCTTCTCTTCTGGGTTCTGTTTCAGCTTTTTGATTCCTGTAGCTTTCTCTCTCTCATTTCTAAATTCATTCCATTCATAAAGGACTCCAGGAATAGGTTTAAGGCCCATCCTGATTAGGCTGGGCCCCACATGCCTAAACTGAAGTAACCTCATCAAAAGTTCCTACTTACAGTGGGTTCTCACCCACAGGAATGGATTAGATTTAAGAACACATTTTTCTGGGGGTACAGACAACTCCAAACCACCACACAATCCTACCCCCAATCCTACCCCAACCCAACTCCATGCCTTACCCTAGTACCAAGCCCAACGGAAACCCATCCTTATCTCAAACACATCCTCAAGCCATCTCCAGCCCAAACCCATCCCCAACCTAACCTCACCTCCAGTCTCATCCCCAACTTCATTTTATCCCAACACCGTCTCCAGCTCAAACCTACTCTTATTCCAAACACATCCCCAAATCAACCCCATTTGCATCTTAAACTGTCTCCAGTCCCACCTCCAACTAAACACTTCTCCCCAACCTCATCCCCATCCTTCACCCCGTCCCCATCCTGCACATGTTGATATTTATGGTCATATAAATGAGATGTCTCAGTGGTGTTTTGCCATCTAAGTTTTTCCATGGGGACAGGAGATGGTCCAGGCAACAGATGCTGAGGGGCCAAGATAATAGCAGGGACTCAAAGTTATTAATGGAAGTCAAAAGAAGAAGAATCAGCTGGGCTCAGGTAGGCTGGGAAAACTGCCTGGTCCTGGACTTGAGCAGTGAAAAAAGATGGGAAGAAACTTCCATATGTCCTTTTGTGGAGTTTCACAGCTTTAGGTTTTGGTTAGTGTAAGAAAAAAAGACATAGAAAGAGTCCAATTCCCCAAATTCTGGCTGGAGATGAAGGGTGGGAAGGCATGGACCCATGTTGTATGGTGAAGCAGAGATTTCTTTGTGGCCCTGGTGAGGAAGGAAATTGGTTCAGGCCGGTCCAGCCACAATGACATCAGTGATCAGAGCACATAGTTTTGCACTGGTTTTTCCTCGTTTTTCATCTATCCTGGTGTCAGACTTTCATCTGCTGGTCGGGACTGAATCTGATGTTGATTATCAAGGAAGTGACAAGAGAGAGGATGTGATTGGCTAAATGTGATTAAGGAAGAATATTTGGGTCTAAATAATGCTTCTAATCAAAGATGATATTCAAAATATTTAACAATAGCTGTCAGTGCCCCACCCACCCACCCCTGCACTGATCAATCAGGACAGACCCCTGGAGGCCTCCCCTGGGCCTCGTGTTAACCCATTAGCTGATGGACTGTGGGGACATGAGGGCTCTAGGGGGAGAGTTGGGAGTGGCCAGGCATCTACCAGGGAGTTCGAGGGCAGTGGCTGTCAATTCAGGAATTTAACGATCGAGTGACCTATATCAGCCTCATTTATAATACCGTCTTACCTGATTTTGGCTTTTTGAATAGTTGGTTTACCCACATCGTGTACTTACATGATGCTGGGTATTGCAGCAGTGGCCAAGACAGTTTGGGCCCTGCCCTTGCAGGGCCAGGAAGATAGACTCATCAATAGACAATGACTGCCAAGATTGGTGAGGGCGAGGATGGGGGAAGCACAGACAGAGTGAACAGGGCTGGGATGGCGGGGAGCATGAGGCAGTCTGAACTGGAGAGATATTTGTGAGTGAGCAGCAAATAGGAGGAAATGAAGCCCGGTCAGTGGATAACATTCCCAAGGAAGAATGCATACTGTGAGGAATGAAAAGGGGCTAAGAGATTCCTGAAGATCACTGCAATTAGAAGAGCGGCATAAGAAGAAGAGTTCATAAAGGAGACCCATAAGTGGTGTGAGGCTCCTCTTTTGGCAGTGATGGCAATTTGTGTTTTCATTTTCAAGGATGCTTATGTGAGAAGACATGAGTTATTGGCCTTTCAGTTATTTTTCTTTCAAAGAAGAATTAAGTTTTGGATGGAAATGATTCACTTAATTACAGTTACTGGCATGTCAGTTGAGAGCCTTGGCCAAGGCGGCACTCTCACTTCTCTAAGACTTGGCCCCAACTCAACTCAGCTATTTGGGGTTAGGAAATGGAGGGCATGCCAGGCAAGGGAGGGAAAAGGAACTGACCTAGTTGGCTTGAAATGGACGTAGGTTCATGTGAGAGACAATTACCAAGGATCATCCAAGGGAAGCTTTGATCCCTCAGACACATAGGTAGTGTATTGATCTCTTGCTGCATTACAAATTGTCCGAAAACTTAAAACAAAAATAGACATTTATTATTTCACAAAGTTTCTGGAAGGGCAAGAATCAAGGCATGGCTTAGAGAAGTGGTCCTGGCTCAGGACCTTTCATGAGGTTGCAGCAAGATGTCAGCCAGGGCTGCAGCCACTTAAGGGCTCCCAAGGTAGCTGCACCCACATGGACGATCCACTCCTGTGGCTTGGGCAAAGGCCTCAGCGCCCTGTCATGTGGACCTCTCCAGGGGGCTGCTTGAGTGTCCTCCCAACATGGCAACTGCATTCTCCCAGAGAGTGATCTGAGAGAGAGCTGGGCATCAGTTGCAATGTTTCTTATGATCTAGCCAAATTGTTTCTGCCACCTGCTGTGGGTTACAGGTCATCCCTGATCTTTGTGGGAAGGGACTACACAGGGGCATGTACACCAGGAGGTAGGGGTCAATGGGGCCATCTTGGAGGCCAGCTACCATAGAGAACAATGGGAGGGTTTTAAGCTTTTGTACATTCAACCATCCATCCGGTTATTTAACAACTACGTCTTGAATATCTTTTTTGTGCCCAGCTCTGTGCTGGGTGGTGCTGGGACACAGTGGTGATCAAGACAGCCCTGGTTCTGCCTTCAGAGTCTCTCAGTCCAATAGGGGAGACAGACCTGCCCCCAGACAGCCCAGAGGAGAGCTGAGATGGGGGCCCAGGAGAACACGGGGCCCAGAGGAAAAACCTGATCCAGCTTGATGGGTCAGGGAGGACTACCTGGAGGAGGTGAAATTGGAACTGACACCTGAAGAATGAGAAGCAGTTAGGGAAAGTAGCAAGCAAGGGAAAGGTGTTCTAGGCAAAGGCATCGCATATGCAGAGGTCTGGATATAAGTCAGCGTGGATATTCAGGGACTGAGAGGAGTCAGTGTGGAGTAGACAGTCTGAGGAGCTAGTGGTGGGAGATGAGGCAGGAGAGGTGGCCATGACCCAGTTTTTAATGGGCCTTGAATGCCACACTGAGGAGCTTGGGTTTTATGCTGAGAACACTGGGGAGCCTTGGAAGGGTTTTGAGCAGTGGAGAGACAGAATCAGATCTGGTGTTAGAAACAGCCTTCTATGGCCATGTGGGGATGCAGCAGTGGGGGGAAGGGAGGACAGGGAGGCAAGACTGGAAACCAGGGGGCCAGGGTGGAAGCTGGTGTTGAAAGAGGTCTGAGCTGGATAGGGACAGGGGTCTGCAAAGGAGGGGATGGATTCCGGAAAGATTCAGGGGGCAGAATGAGCAGGGCTTCATGATTGGCTGAAAGATGGGCTAAGGGGAAATTGATGTGAGGTGAGTCCTCCAAGGAGCTGGATCTCCGGGACTCTCCCTATGGAGCCTCACCTTTCTGCCCTTTCCTCCAACCAGGACGGATTTCCAGCTTTCCCCGAAACCGTTACCTTGAATGTGTTTCCTGTGCCTCGTCAGACATGAGCTGTGAGAGGGGTTGGGATCAGATCCTGCAATGCCGCAACCCTGCAGAACAGTGTCTGGAGGTGGTGACCCACCGGAGCCTGGAAGGTGAGCCAACTTGTTGGCAACTCCTCTTCCCTACACTGCTCCTCCTCAAGGTTGCACTTAACAGCAACTCCCAAACAGCAGAGTCTTAGAGACTTTAAAAAGTAGAAGATTAGTTCTCTTACATATGAAAAGTCCAGATGTAGGAAGTCCAGGACTGCCCAGACAGTTCCACAGTAACTAAGAACCCAGAAGCCTTCTCATTTCTTACATATGGCCTCTATTCTCAAGATTGCCTCATAGCTCAAGATGACTGCCAGAGCACCAGACCTCATGTCCAAGTTCCAGGAAGGATGGAGGGGAAAAGAAAGGGCGAAAAAGGGGCACCTTTCCTTTTATAAGGGATCTCGTTTCAGAAAGTCCCATAAACCCCTTCTACTTATATTGGTCAAAATTTCGTCACATGACTTTACCAAGCTGCAAAGGAGGCTGGAAAATATTGTCTTTTGGCTAGATCTGTGGCCACCCAAAATAAAATGAGGGTCCTTTTATCAAGAGTGAAGCAGAGGGAAGGGGATGTGGCTCAATCGATAGGGCTCCCGTTTACCATATGGCCAACCCGTGCAGCGTGGTGAGCTGATGCAGCGGGACGGCCCAGCAAAGGGAGACAAGCAGACACAGTAGAATGCACAGCAAATGGACATAGCAAGCACAGGCGGCGGGGGAGGGATAAATAAATAAACAAATAAATAAAATCTTAAAAAAAAATAAAAATAAAAAGAGTGAAGCAGAGAACGTATGAATGACTGCTGGGGTCTGACCTCTCCACTGCCCCCTACAGGGAGCCCCGGGGATGAGCGCTACACTCGCGGCTGTGGTTACCTTCCCGGCTGCCCAGGCCCTACCGGCTTCCATAATAACCACACCTTCCACCTCCTCAAGTGCTGCAACACCACCAAATGTAACGGGGGCCCAGGTAAGGGGCAGGGGACCCTGCGGGAGGCCTGAGATCGGACAGAGAGGTGCAATCGGGCAGACGTGTGCACAATTGCAAATCATTTCTCCTCACCGGGTCTCCATCTCCTCCTCTGAAAAATAGCTGCATCCACCGAGAGGGATTTTGTGGAAATTCATTGAGACTATGAGCCCTTCACTAAGACCTGTGCTTTCTGCCTCCTACTTCTCTCTCGAATCCTTCCACTGCTCACCACCTCCCAAGCCACCAGCCCTGTCCAAGGCCCCTTGCGGAGACTGTTGCAATACCCTCCGCTCTTGTCTGGCTGCTTCCACTCCTGCCTCTCAGGAGTTGATGTTCTCGACACAGCAGCGAGAGGCAATTTTTAAAAATATATAAATCAGATCGTGTCATCCCCTGCCTCAAGCACCTTGGCGAACGTGCTCTTGCTCTTAGGATGTGTAAGTCCCAAAGGCTTTCTTCCTACAGCCTGCATCATCTGGCAGCTCGTTTAGTTTCTGCAACTGCCACCCTCCATCCTGCCGCGTGGCCTTTGTCTGTGTTTAACTTTCTGAGGAACTGCCAAACTGTTTTCCACAGCGGCGGCTCAGTTCTACAACCCCGCCAACAACGCACAAGGCTTTCTATTTCTCCACATCCCCGTCAACACTTGTTATTTTCAGTCTTGTTTTTTTGAAACACTAGCCATTCTGGTGGGTCTGAAGTGGCATCTCATATGTGGCCTTACCGTGCGTTTCTATGGTGGCCGACGCCGTTGAACTGCCTCATGGCCTTGGCACATGCGGTGCCCTCCACCTGGAAGGCGTCTCCCCCGAGACCTCACCTGGAGCTCCTTCTCATCCGTGAGGTCTCAGCGTTAATGGGTGGTCCCTGGAGAAACTTTCCTGTCCCTCCCCTGCAGTAGAATGTAGACCCCTCTGTCTCTATTAAACAGCACTGTCTTACAGAACTTTCCGCAGTGATGGAAATGTTCCACATCTACACTGTCCAGCACAGTAGCCACCAGCCACGTGTAGCTGTTGAGCCCTTGAAATGTAAACTGAATTTTAAAGTTTATTTGCTGTTCAGTATTTTAAAGTTACCTTTAAGCAACCTCCTAAGGCGAATGGCTACCATATTTGACAATGTAGCTCTAAACTGTAAGCTCGGTGAGGGCAGGGACTGTTTCGTCTTCTGTGGCCCCATCCCCAATGCCTGGTCAGAGGGCCACTCGGGGAGAGTGGAGAGCTGGGATTTCTCTCCCCAGCCCTAGAGAACAGCCCAGAACAAGTTGCCATTCCATAGCCTGACCACCAGGTGGCTCCACGACATCTCCGGCTGGGAGCTGGAAGTCCTGGACTCTGCCAAGGCCTAATGGTGAGGAAATGCAAAGCAGGAGGGGCCCTTGTGCTAATTTTGTTGGTCTCTCTGTCTCTTGTCTTCTTCTAAGTCGCGGAGCTTCAAAGCATGCCACTGAACGGCTTGCAGTGTTACAGCTGTGAGGGCAACAGCACCCACGGATGCTCTTCGGAAGAGACTTCCCTCGTCGCCTGCCGAGGCCCCATGAATCAATGCCTGCAAGCCACAGGCACTAATGGTGAGGTCCTCTGGGAGGCCGGGAGGGGACACTTATTGGGGCTTGGGGGGGCCCCCATAAGAGAGTGACTTCCAGTTAAGCTGGGCTTAATTGAGATGGCATTTCCTGTGCAAAAGGAGGGACTTCCTTCAAGAACGTGGAAATTACAGTAAGGAATTAGGGCTTGTCCATCAGGGAAGCGGACACTTCACCATAGAAATGTGAATTTCTTTGGGGGTGGGCTTTCCTGTAGGTGGGTGGGACCGCCTCTGGGTCTCGTGGGCTTACAACCTGTGACATCCTGGTAATGTCTCTACTCCAGCAGTTCTCCAGTGCCCTGGTCTCAAGACTCCATTACACTCTTAAATATTATTGTCTATGTGGTTATATCTATCGATATTTACTGCATTAGAAATTAAAGTTGAGAACATTTGAAAATAATTATTTATTAATTCAGATATAAATCACAATGGTAGATCCCTTATGTGTTAACATGCTTTCTTAAATAACTATATTTTCCAAAACAAAAACATCTAATGAGAAGGGAGTCATTATTTTACATTTTTGCAAATCTTTTCAGTGTCTGGCTTAATAAAAGACAGCTGGATCCTCAGAGCTGCTTCTGCATTCAGGCTGATACACTATCACCTGTCCTGTAGTTTCTGGAAAACCCCCACTGTACACTTGTGAGAGTGAAAAAGGCAAATAATATCTTAGCATTATTGTAAGAGAAGTTTGGACTCAAAGTTGAGGCCACACTTTGAGAACTGCCACTTTCTTCAGGGGACAGCGGAGAAGGCACCCACCACAAGGTGGCAGGTCACCCACTGAGAACTCCAGGCCCAAGAACTGGGGGTCTCACAGTCTTTTCTTTCCTCAGGGTTGGGGTCTTCAAACTACACAGTGAAAGGCTGTGCAACCGCCTCCTGGTGCCAAAGCCTCCATGTGGCCGAAGCCTTCAGCCTAACCCATCCCAAGGTCTCCTGCTGTACCGGAAATGGCTGTAACCACCCAGTTCCTGATATGCAGCCCCGCATGGGCGGCGCTGCCCGCCCTGGCCCTGCCCACTTCAGTTTCACCATCACCCTGCTGATGACCGCAAGACTATGGGGAGGCACTCTCCTCTGGACCTGAACCCAGAAGCCCCCCTGCCCTGGCTGGATCCAGGAGACTCCTCACCCCAGGACCACACTTCCCCCGGCTCCCAGCCCTGTCGACTTGCTATGTGACCTCAGGCCAGTGTGCTTTCCTCTCTGGGCCTCGGCTTTCCCACCTGCCAAAACACCTACCTCACCGAGTTGTGAGACTCAGAGGAGAGAAGCTGGAGAAAGGCTGCGGGCCCGTGGAAGAGCTCTTGTTATTATTCTAATTATTATTTTTATTATTTAATATTTTATACTTAAATAAAAGATTTTTGTACCAGTGACCAAGGCCGGGTCTGCTCTTCTCCATCGCGTCTGTCTTTGGGAGAGTGAATGAGGGGAGGGGGGCACACACCTTTCCGCAAGCTCCTGGAATTAGAGGTCATTCCTAGGGCCCCCGGTATTCGAGGGCCCTGACTTGGGAACAGTCCTGTCTGGGCCCCCAATACCACCCTCGAGCTCACCCACCCTAGCACTAACCTTCTAGTCTCTTCTTCCACACTCCAAAGGTCCAGACTATCTTGTTCTAAGGAGACTTGCCTGCGTTTCCCGTGAGGCTCTGGGACAGAAGGTGGGAAGAGAACGGCGCGCTGGCCAGAGCTCCCTTGATGCACTGCTCTGGGGACCAGGACCCCATTTCCCCTGATGCTCTGTGGGCCAGGGAGAAAGCCTGGGCCATGGTTCCCACGATGCCCTGCAACTGGCTGAGAAAAAGACAGAAGCGCAATTTCAGTGGCACCCCTGGGGCACGGAATTGATAGAATTTGTGCTTCCCATGGTTTCCTGAGGCAACTTGTAGAGACAAAATTACATTCTTCATGGGTCCCTGTGGCTAATGAAGAAAAAGATAGACCATCTTCTTTGGTGTCTGGGGCCAGTGAGGGACAGGATTTCTTTTTAGGACTTCCTCAAATCCCTTATCACTACCCATCCCAGCGGTGGCTTAAAGAGGTGGGGCCTTTAGCTCCACCTCTTTTCATATGGATGGCTGTGTGACTGCTTTGACCAAGAGGATGTGGTAGAAGTTATTCGGTGCCAGTTTCTGGGCCCAGGCTTTCAGATGCTGTCATTTTCCACTTCCTGGATCTTGGAATGCTCACTGAGGAAGCCAGCTGCCACGCAGAAGCCCGACTAGCCTCAGGCAGCCATGTTGTGAGGAAGCCCAAGCTAGTTGAGCACAGACACCACACGGTGAGAGAGCCCCAGCTGTTGCGGCTGTCTCGGCCCAGGAGCAGGACAAGTGAATGAAGGGGTGATCTTGGACAGTACAGCGCCAGCATTTGTGATGTAGAGAAGATCTGCAGAACCCAGGCAACAGCCAGAACCAGGGCCTCACATATCTGGCCCCAGATGGACACTGCCATCCCTCTCCAGCTGTTCAAACCAGCCCACTCAGGGCCCCAGTTCATTGGGGAGCAGGGACACGCCAATCTGACTTATAGAAACATGGGCTTTAGCAAATTGGTTATGGTTTTACACCACTAGATTTGGGGGTATTTTTTTTACGCAGCAATGTTTAGCTGGAACAGTTGCTTTGTTAGCTTTTTGCTAACTCTCCCCACTATAATCTCAGTAGAGGGCAAGGCTTTTTAAGTGCTCACTGCTATATTCCCAGTGACTAGAATAATGCCTGGAACATGGCAGGTGACAAAGAAACAAAGGAGGGAAGGAAGGAAGGAAAGATGATGTCATCTACGGCGCTCTAAAACAAAAATTGAGCCAGGACTTTATCTCCCACGGTGGCCTACAGCAGAGGTGATGTTAAGATGACATTTTTGGAGATGCTTCCTAGTTAAAATTGAGGATAGTTTTGCATCTCCCATGATTTCCTACAACAGAGATTGGGGGCTAGAATTACATACCCCATGATACCCCCAGCAAAGAATGAGGCCAGGAATGCATCTCCCATGAGTTTGCACAGCAGTTCTGGAAGTTAGGGATATATTTCTCCTGCTGCCCTATGTCAGAGAATGGAGGTAAGGGATGCATTCACCATGAGTCCTTACAGCAGGAGATGAAGCTACGGCTGTGTCTCCCATGGCACGCTATGGCAGAGTTTAGAGGCTAGGATTGCATGTCCCATGGTTACTACAGCAGAAACTGAGGTTAGGAATACATTTCCCATGATGCTCTACTTCAGGGCTTGTGATGAGGACCTCAGCGTTTACAGCTCCCAGGTTTTTGTTCAGGGATCTACGGTTGCAAGAAATAAAATCTGTTTAAGCCTACCTAAGCAAAAACGACAGCCTTGCTGGAAGTTTAGAATCCAAGCAAGAGCTAGGGCTCCAGCTTCACCAGAGAGGAAACAGAACTGAAAAGGTTGTCTCCCTGCTCTGCAGACTGTCAGCATCTCTACACCCACCCCTCTGTCTGAATGTAGAGTTTCCTTGCTGAGCTTCCACTTTATTTTTCTGTATAAAAATAAAGACTACCTTCCTCTGCTTCACACAAATGTGTCCCCTGAGGTTTCAAGTGTCAGGAACTACTTGAATCCCAGTTCTCACATTTTAACGGCGAGATGCTGATAGGGTCCAGTTTGGGTCGAGGGTCTGCCTATGACCTCTCTGCTATGGCCGGAGCAGCTCACAGTAAAGCCGCTGTCTGCAGCTGTCTAGGTCATGCACAACCACCCACAGCTCCTGAGGCTCTCACAGTTTGCAGCCCATTCAGCCAGAGCCGGGAAAACAGACTGGGGGAGAGGTCCTACCACAAGGATGGGGGAGCAGCTGAAAAGGAAAGCAGGATCACTTGGAATGTTTGTTTGTTTGTTTGTTTTGCTTTTGCTTTTTATAGTCTGGCTTCCTTCACTAGGCACTGCCCTTGTACTCGGGGGATTCTTGCTGTCCTGTTAGAGAATGTAGCAGGACTCCCCAGGAGGGGAATTCAATATTCTTTTGGTTATTATGTGGGTCTCCACCCACCGAGAAAATACCCCATGAATACCTGAACATATTCATATGCCTTAGAGGCATGCCCCAGGTTCATCTCTCCCCACACATCCTCCCAAAACCAACACCCTGCACCAGTGAAGAATGTTTTAATCTGCAAGTGGGCTACTTCCACATATGCTATCATGTTTCATGGTCAGATAGTGGTCAAGGCTGTATGTTACAGGATATCCAGCTCAAAATATATGGAACATAGAGGACATCAATTACCTCACAGAACAGGAGACCAAGAGTTAGGGTAATTCCTGAATTGACTAATTCAATGGTTCCACAATATCCAAAAGGACTCATTCAGGCTGGTCTACCTCATGGCCTCAAGGTGGCTGCTGCAGTTCCAGACATCACACCCACATCCAGAGGCAATTGTATCTCTTTTTTAACAGAAGGAAAGCTTACCCTCATACTTCCTAACAGACTGCCCTCTAGCTTCATTGGCTTGATTTCTTTCATACACCCATGCCTAAAGCAATCAGTGAAAGAGGACATGGGACCACTATATCTGGCAAAATATATTCAGAACCCACTCCTGGGGCTTCACCCAAATCATCTAGCTATTAAAGAATGGTGGGTGCCTGAACAAAATTAGGATTCTCTTTGGCAGAAGCAAAGGGGAAGGGAATGACATTGGGAAAACAACTAACAAAATCTGCATTATCCCGAGATTTCAAGCACTGAAGAATGATCAACTCATGGCATGCAGCCCACATAAATTCTTCCTTCAAAATAAGTGGGCATAGCAACTGTCTCTCCGGCGTCCATATGTCCTTCTGACCCTAGGGGTGGAGCTTGTGGCTCAAATCTGATCTAATCAGCATAACCCCACCCCCTGGCCATAGTTATTGGTGCAGGGATGGGCACGGGGCATCATCTGGGCCAATGAGACATAATGAAAAGTTTGCCCCATGTTTCTGGGGAAGAATGTTCCCCACTCCCACTGTCCCACAGAAGTCATTTCTTAAGCTTCTTTCTTCTCCCTCTCCCTTTCTCTCTTCTCTCAGCCCCTCTCAGTCTATCTCTTTCAGTCTTGTCCATCTGTCTTTTTCTCTCCCTGCCTCTCAGATGTGAAGAAGTGTGTGGTCCCAGAAATTTTTGCCAGTCATCTTGCAACATGAAGGGTAGCCATCCATCCTTAGGAGGAGAGACAAGCAGACCATGCCAAAGTTAGCCATACCCCGGAATGTTTCACTATGTGAGCCAATTCTCATTCTCTTAAGCCAATTTGGGTTGGATTTGCTGTCAGTTGCACTAAAATCCTACTAGATAGAGTATCCTGGAGTAGGTTGGGGACAGGGTCACCTTTCTTGTGGTGCCCTCAAGTAGAAGAAAGGATGGGACACAAAGGTGACAGATGAGAACCAAACCAATACCTCCCAGGATGCCCCGCAGCTGGGGCAGGAGACACCCATTAGAGTCCTGAGCCAGGGGGCCTGTAGGTTCTTGGAGGAAAGACAACTACCAAATACCCCCTGAACCAATATCCTGAATCCAGGTCAAACATCTCTCTCCCACTCATTCATATTCACGGAATGTGGGCCCTGGAAGGAGGATTAGAGATTGTCTAGCCTGATCACCTCATTCCCCAGTTTACAGAAGGGTAAACAGAATTGAAAGGGAAAGGAATTGCCAGGGCACATGGGGACTGATGGGCCCTGGGTCCTGAGGACAGAGAGGATGCTAGGAGCTGGGCACTGAGGACAGAAAGGGTACTGGAAGCTGAAGTCCCTTGGTGGATGTGGATGTAGAATTGTTTAGTAGTGATGGAACTAAAGGACAAGGACTTTCATAACTGGCAAGTCTGGATCTGTTTTCCCGATTGTTAAACGGGCATGGGAGAGTTGGGACCTCCTACCTCCCATGGTTTCTCACTCTCCCTGGGTCCTAAGACTGATAATCCTATACCAGGTCTACAGGACCCACAGAAGTGGGCTCAGGGAGAGCCCCTCCCCTGGAGGGAGAAGGGTCTGAAGTCTGGATGGCCCAGTCAACACCAACGATGGGACAGAACCGAAAAAGCAGAGAGTCAGGGACACAGACACAGGGACACCGGAGAGACTAGGGCAGGAAGAGCAGGGGAACAAGATGGGGAGCTGGGACGCTGGGCCCGGGAGGCGACCCCAAGTGCCCTCTCTCTCCCTGGGGCGAGGCTCACTTTCGGGGGGTGCTCCTGGAACTGATGCAGAAACCTGGAGTTTCCAGGTCAGGACAGGAGGGAGGGAGAGGCCTGACCCCGCCCCACGCCCGAGCCCCAGCGGGCCCTGCCCTGGGCGAGCCTAAAACTGCCGAGCCCACGGGCTGCCGCCCTGCCTGCCTCGCACTGTCCACAGTCACCTTCACGCGCCCCTTTCCCCCCACGCTCACCTCCGCGGTGCTCACACCCTCACACACGCTCACTCGCGCCCAGCACCCTCACCCCCTCGCTGTCTCACCTCTCACACCACCCACACCCGCTCCTCCGCACCCGCGCCTTCCCGCACCCTTCCTCGCACCCTCACCATCCCACGCGGACACTTTCCCACAGCGTTCCCACCCGCACACACCACACCTTCACTCCACAGCAACACCCACCCGCTCTCACCTCCTCACGCAGCACCCACAGCCCTCACCCTCGCCCTGCCACACCGCGCCCTCGCCCACACCCTCTCCGGCTTCCCCCGCGCCCGCACGCGCGCGCACAAGCCCTGGGCGACCCCCCGCTCCGCGCCTCCCCGCACTCTCGCGCGCTCGCACCCGCGTCGCCTCTCTTCGCGCTCCCTCTTCCCCCTCCCCATTGCCTGGTGGCCTCTCCCTCTCCCCCTTTCCTCTCCCCCCACCCCGAGCAGACCCGCC
>JAKSZT010054134.1:7317269-7336773 GCA_026826555.1 Tolypeutes matacus
AGCGAGCGGCGGCGGCGGCGGCGGCACCACCATGGGCCGGGCCCGGCGCTTCCAGTGGCCGCTGCTGCTGCTATGGGCGGCCGCGGCGGGGCCAGGTAGGGTCGGGGGCCGGGGCCGGCGGCCGGGCCGGGGCGGGGGTGCGCCGCGGTGACAGCCCTGCGGCCACGGGGCCGCAGAGGCCGAACAATGCGCGCGGGGCCGGGCCGGGCCCCCTCCCCGGGACAAAGCGCAGCGCGGGCCGGGAGTCGCGAGTGGGGGAGGGGGCGCGGGTCCGGACCGCCGTGCCGCAGCCCCCGCACCCCACCCCGCACAGGCCCCGATCCCGGCGGGGACAAAGAGCCCAAGACCACCCCCCGCACACACACAAGCCCGCCTTCCCCGGGCCGGTCCCGCTGTCCTTCCGTCCGGTCTCCGCTACCCTCCGTCCTCCCGTCTCTGGGTCTCTGTCTCTCTCCTTGTCCCCCTACCCTTGTCCTCTGGCCCTCAGTCTCGAAGTCCTGTCCCTCCCTCTCTCTACCCCCTTCCTCCCTGTCCCCCATCTCTCTACCCTGTCTTTGTCCCCCAGTCTCTGTCCCTTTTACTGGGTCACTCTGCCCCCCCCATTCCTCCCTCTCTGCCCCCATTCTCCCTCCCTGTCCCTTTCTCTCTGTCCCTCATCTGCCACATCCCCCTGTCTCTCTGTCCCCCCTTTCTGTCACCTCTGTTTCTCTAGCCTCTTCTGTGCCCCCTCTGTCTGTCCCACTGTCTCCCTGTCCTCTGTCTCTCTGCCTCCTCTCTCCTTACAGCCTCCATCCCAAGAGCTCTCACCCCCATCCTTCATTCCCTCCACCTCTATCCTTCTGTGCCTGTGGAGAGGAACTGAGCCAGGCAGGGCATCCAAAAAGGCCTGGGGGAAAGGTCTGTGTGTCTGTGGGAGTGGGGAGCCTGGCATGTGGGCACACACGTGGACTCGGCAAATGCCTCCCCACCCTGGCACACACCCCAGCCACTACTCACAGACCCACCACCCCTCCAGAACCAGACATCCAGGGCCATCCTTAAACCCTCATCGCACGCGGTGAGAAGCTGGTGATGACCCCCCAAGATAGGGTGACCCTGAGACTGGGGACAAGGTCAGGAAAAGTCACCCACACACTCACACTGTGACACCGTGGGTACCCTGAACCTACCACGGGTCACCCCCTCCCTGGTGGGTGTAACGACTCTGGAAGGAGCGAATGACTGGGAGGTGGCTCGGCAGAAGCAGGAAGGCTGGATGGTCTGAGATTTGGAGGAGGAGTGTAGCCAGGTGGTACAGGGCTGGGGGCCTGGGTTTGAATCCTGGCTCCGGCCATTTGCCCCAGCAGCCAAGGGCAAGCACCCTCGTCTCTCTGGGCCTCAGTTTCCCTTTCTTTAAAATGAGGATGTTGAGCTCAATGACCTGAAAGGGACCTTCAGCTTAGACCTTTGTGTGTGTTCACCGCCTGAAGCACGTGTTTCTGGCAAGTTGGGTGCAGTTACCCACTCCAGGGTTTGAGGGTTGAGGGGCAGAGCCTCTCTCCCCTCAGGACAAGGCAAGGGACAAAGCTGCCTCTCATCCTCCATCTTTCTTCCCCCTAGAGTCTTCTACAATCACTTCAGAACTTTCATCAGTACTTCCTTTCTTTGTGAGAGGTGTACCACAATTGCCCAGATGAGAGCTCTGGTACCTTAGCTAGATTCCCATTGAAATTTATTTTTCTTTATTTAGGTCCTGAAAATCAGGCTCATAGAATCCTGGAACCAATGAATCCAGTAATCAAAAAAACTTGAGGTTATTTTAGAACTTTGGTCTCTTCAGCATTCTAGAATCCCTACCCCTTAAAAATTCTAGAACCTTAACAGCAGTTAGCATTTTAGCATCTCTTCCTCTTCAGAATTCAGAAATCTTGACCTCTTGGAGTTCTTGAATCTTGACATCTCTGACATCTAGAATCTTGACAGTTTCGAATCATGGGACTTTGGATTCTTGGAATCAGCCTATCGCCCATGACCTCCAACCCAGCTCAAGAATCCTTTCTCCAGCACTCTATAGCCCTGTTCCTTGTTCGATTTTAAAGTCACTGCTTCCAGGCACCTTAATCCTCTCTGTGACCTTTCTCTAAATTACGTGGTGCAGGACTTGACAAGTGGGGAGAGAGCTAGGCATCATGGCAAGCACTCTGGCATGGGAGCTAAGGAAACTGGGTCCCTGGCTTGCCCAGGCCTCTCTAGCATGATTTTGTGCCAGTCCCTGCTTGTCTCTGAGCCTTACTTTCCCCCTCTGTCCAGCATGGAGTACAAGGTCTTAGAGACCCTTGCCCACTTTTCTTTCCAATGGACATCTCTGAATGGCCTGGGCCACCAGATTTTAGGGATATCAGTGGGGCCCCTATTTCCTTCTTAGTCACTCCCTTCCTCTCTCATCTTGCCCCGTCAGCAGGAGTGAGGATGGAAGATGGGGTCCACTTGTGCCCCTTCAAAAATGTATAACTTCTTTCCGGATTCCCTTCTGTGCCGAGAACACCAGAAGCAGATGATGAGACATGTGCCAACAGAGAGAAGGCCCAGGGTGCAGGGGGTAGAGGCGAGAGAGGAAGAGAGATTGATTGGCTGCCCCAAGATGAGCGCAGGCAGAAATAGAGACCCACGGGCCAGAAATTGGGTGGAACAGAAAGGACCAGAGGAAACAGATATACAGCTACAAAGACAGAATAGAGAGGCTGTCGAGAACCGGGGGCCTTGTGGAGGGGAGGTGGTTGTTCCTGAAAAATGTTTCCCTCCCAGGGTGACTCACTTTGCTCTGCTAAAGTTCTAGCCGGACACTCTGAGATGGGGGGGACCACCCCCCATTGTGAGTCACCCCAGCGAACAGGTCCTGGAGACTTCCACCACTGACCCCCACCCACTCATGGACCGGATGGACGCCTAAGCCCCCAGAGCCTGGGCGTGGGGGTCAAGTTAAGCAATGGATTCCAAGACCTTGGGCGCAGCAGGGCCGGGGCCTGGGGTGGGTTAATGTCGTGCGAGCCTGGCCTGTCCCCGTCTTGGGGACACAAAGACAGCTTTCTCTCTGGGGGGGGGGAAGCAGTCAGACCCGGCAGCGCCCAATGGCCTGTGGCACCAGTACCCAAGCACCCATTGGTTCCTGGCTGTATAGACCCAGCCCATAGGCCCCCAGACCCCTCTACACATGCCCAGTGGGGGGGGGGGTGGGGAAGGGGCAGAGGCTGGACTCTTCTGGGAAGGGGGTGAATAGAGGAACCTGGGGGTGGAGGATCGGACAGTGAGAGCTCAGTGCAGGCTTGCACCCTTCCAGGAGCAGGAATTCTTCCCCAACCTCACACCCGGGGGGAACCTCCGGAGGACTTTCCCACCCCTGATTGGGCCTGAGGCCCGGAATCCAGGGAGTTCCGAATATCCCAGGAACGTGGGTCCACAGGGGGCACTTTGTGTGTGAGACTGCTGACTCACCCCCACGCCCCCACCTGATGCCTTCATCCTCAGATAGGAGGGGGGCAAAGGGGGGCAACTTCTGGCAGTTAAGGGCTGTAGCCTGGAGTTAAAAGTTTACAGGAGAGAGGGGGCTGGGGGCCTGGACCCCTGGGTCTGAGGGAGGAGGGTCCTGGGACCTGGAACTCTTTGGTCTGAGGAAAGAGGGGCTGGAAACTGGGCCACCTGGGTCTGAGGAAGGAGGGGGCTGGAGGCTGGGACTCCTGGGTCTGAGGGAGGAGGGGGTGGACGTCTATACTACTAGGTCCTGAGGAAGGAAGGGAGGGGGTACAGACTCTTGGGTCCTGAGAGAAGGGGCTGGGGGTCCCACTCCAGGTTTCTGCGGGAGGAGGGGCTGGGACCCTGACGCCTAGGTCCTGCGAATACAGGCGCCTTCACAAAGCTGAGCTGGGGAAGAATTGATGCTTTGTGTGAGGATGTTCAGACTCCGCCATTGATGGGGGGCTGAGGGGGGGTTCGGTCAGGACGCAGGGATGTACCACCTCTCTAGGGGAGGAAGAGACATGATGCCACAAGCCCCCTGGGGGGCAGCTATGGAGGGGTTGGGTGTGACCTTCCCGGAACTGTGACCTTGAGACTCCCTTGGGTATTCGCTGACTCAGGACCCAGGAAGTGCTCCCCCACCCCGCTTAGTCTCCGTGGAAACATCCACCAGCTGTGTACTTCTGGACCCCTGGCTCCTGGGTCCTGAAGGAGGAGGGGGCTGGAGGCCCAGACTCCTGAATCCAAAGGGGGAGAAGCCTGAGGGGCTCTGACTCCTGGGTTTAGAGGGAGGAGGATGCTGGGGACCCAGTCTACTGGGTCCTGAAGGATGAGAGGGCTAGGGGCTCCAAATTCTGGGTCCTGGGAGAGGAGGAGTTTGGAAGCTGGATTCCTAGGTCTAAGGAAGGAGGGGGCTGGATTCCTGACTCTGAGGGAGGAAGAAGTCACAGACCCGAATCCTGGGTTTTGAAGGAGGAGGGGCCTCGGGCCTGTACTCCTGGCACCTGAGAAAGGAGGCCCTTGGGGGCCGGATACCTGGGTGTAAGAGAAGAGGGCACTGGGTTCCTGGGTCTCTAAATATCACCTGCTCAGCCTCTTTTTCCCAAACCCTCCCTTGTCCCTTTTTCCGGGCACCATCCCCATGACGACTCCAAGCTGTCAACACGGTTTAAAGGGCCAGTGCCCCAGTCCCCAAAGCTCAGCCCCTCTCTGACCAGAAAGGCCCGCCCCCACCACCCCCACCCCGAAACAAAAGCTCCTGGGACATTAATATTCCGGGCACAGACACTGTTGGTTACTGACTCCTCAGGAGGGGGAGGGAATAGGACAAAAGCCCCCCAGCCTCACCCCACGTGCACCCTCAAGCAGAGAACAGGAATAAGTTTTGGGGGGCAGATCCTAATGGCTCCCAGAAGATTGTGAGTTTCTGCCACTGACTTGCCCTAGGACTCCTAAGCCTCATTCTCCACATCTGTAAAATGGGGGGGGGGGGGTGTCTGGCATTAGCTGGCCTTGGGGTCCAAGATCCATGGATAGGCTTCAGGATGTTTTTAAAAGTGCCAGAGTGTGCAGGCCAGTTTCCCTGTGCATGGGCATGTTTCTGGAAGTTGTAATAATGACAGCCCCACAAAGAAGGTGGCCCCCTGTGCTTCTGGCCCTGGGATAATCCCCACGAGGCAGGCACTGGCATCATCCCCATTCTACAGATGGGGTCTCGGAGGCTCGCAAAGATTAGGCTATGTGCCCAAGGTCACACAGATGGCAAGTGATCCAGCTGGGATCACACCCAGATGAGAATAATGCTGTCATAAAGTTGTTGTGAGGCTGGAAAGAGATCCTGCCTGACACATGTGATTCCTTTGGCAAGCTCCCCAGACATTTGCCGAGTACCAGGCGTGCTTCTAGACGCTAGGGATGCAATGGTAAACCCAACAGGTTACATTCTGCCTTCATGGAGCATATGTTCTAATGATGGGGGACAAACTGATAATAAACAAGTGAGCAAATTCATCAGATCATTTCTGTGAAGTTTCCACAGAGGAAAGAAAACAAGGTGATGAAATAGAAAGTTTTTTTGAGGTGAAGGGGCCGCGGTGGGGGTGGAGGTGAGGGAAGACCTCTCTACGGAGGTGTCCATATGAGCAAAGACCCAAATGAGAGCAGGAGGCAGCCCTGGGATGACTGGGGGAAGACAATTCCAAAGGGAAGATCAAGTGCAAAGGCCCTGAGGTGGGAAAAGCTAGGCATGTTTGAGAGACATCAAGTCAGTGAGCCTGGAGTGAAGTGAGCAACAGGCAGTTGGAGAGTGGGCTGAGGGCAGGCCACTTAGGACCTTGGAGGCCCGAGGAAGGAGTCTAGTCTGGATTTTGTCCTGAGTATAATGGGCAGCCCACGGAGGGTTTCAAACAGAGGAGTGACTGATCTAATTGACCCTTTTGAAAATTTTATCCGGCTGCTGTATGGAGGATGGCCTGGTGGGGAGGCAGGCATGGATACAGAGACCTGTGAGCAGGCTTTTGAAGATTTCAGGTGAGAGATGATGTGGTTGGACAAGGGTGATGGTAGGGGAGGCGGGCAAAGCTGAATAGATTTGGGATATGTGTTGGCAGTAGAATGGACAGATCTTGCTGATGGACTAGATGTTGGAGAAAAGGGAAAGGAAGAAAACTTGGATGATTACTAGAGCAACCAGGTAGATGGTTGTGGCAGTTACTGAGATTGATAAAACTTGCAGAGGAAGAGGTTTGGGGCAAGGATTAGAAGACCAATGGGTTCTAGGTCAGACATGTTAAATTTGATATTCCAGGATAAACCCCAGTAGTGGCTTAATTACCCAAAGTAATTACCCACCCATAGAAGAAGTCCAGAAGTAGAAGTCCAGAGCTGTTATGGCAGCTTCATAACATCACCAGAGACCCAGGCATATTTTAATTATTTGCCCCACCATCCCTATGGCCTTTGCTCTCATGGTCCAGGATGGCTGCCAGAACTCCTGCCATCATCACATCCTCATTCCAGACCTTACAAAAGTGACCTGATAGAAAAAGGACTTGTCCTCTGTCTTTAAGAAGTCCTCCCCAAGTTACCCCGTGACACTTTTACTTACATCTGATTGGATAAAACTTGATCACATGGCCTCACTTAGCTCCAAGGGAGGCTGGAAAATATCTCTTTCAGTTGGGCATAGGGCATTGATAAAATACATTCAGGATTTTTTTACCGAAGAGAAAGGGAAAAACAGATGTTGGGGCAGGCAGCCAGCAGTCTCTGTCTCTAACCCCCAGAATTAATTTTTCCCACCCCTCAGCCTCCAAGTCAGGTCAGCTATCCCTCTTACAGGGAATGTAACACTTTTGATGGAATAGTACAGTGATTTGTATCTACCTCCCCATAAATCTTGAAAGCCTTCCAGGGCAAGGACCCCATCTGATGCATCTCTGGGCATCCAGCCCATGAAAACATACCAATTGCTCAGAATATATTCGAATGAATGAAATACCCTGAGACAGAATGAAAGAACCATGAAAAGCTAGTTATCCAGCCTTTAAAGGTAAATAACCAGATTTGATCATGGCACTTTCCTGCTTCAAACCTCCGTTGGCCTTTGGGATAAAAGCTGATCTCCTAGCTTGTCATTTGAGGCCTTTTGCAAGTGTTTCCCACATAATATGATCAGCCTGCCCCCACAACCCCTCACCAACCTGCGTGCTTCACCCAGACAGCTGGGGGTGGATGTGGATCTAGGATGTGGAATCAGAGATTTGGATGCAGATCCTGGCTCAGCCAGTCTCAGGCTGTGATCTCGGGCAAGTCATTTCCTCTCTCTGGGCCTTATTTTTTCTCATGATAAAATGGGGATTGAAAAAGAAAAATGGTGATAGAGAATTTTACCTACCTTATCAGCTATTGTGAAGATTAAATGGAAATTATATAGATAATACCCCTAGCAGAGAGTCTAGCTATTATGCTGTTATTTTGAAGATAACAATGATGTGCCACTTCTGCTGCTGATTAGTCTTGGCTTTGAGCTTTTCCATAGGCTGTTTCCTGTCCTGGAAGCACTCCCCTTCTTATTCCCCACCTTGTTCCTCTGATGCATTAATCAAAGTAGGTGAACTGCTGTATAACAAACAGCCCTGAAATCTCAATGGCCTAACAAAAAAAAAGTGTATTTCTGGCTTACGTCACAGTTGTGTGTAGGTCATGGGCACGGGCTGTCAGGGCGCAGGCTCTTTCCAGCTTGTGACCCTGCCCTCCTTAGGGTCCTTCTTAGTTAGAGTCCTGTCCTTTGACCAGCATGAAGGGCTGTGAGGGAGAGGAGCCAGGCAGGGCAGAGATGTCTATCTCTTCTACCTCCATCCCATGAGTCAGATCAGTCCCATGGCCCCACCCATGCTGGAATATGTAGCCTGTGTGTTGTATCAGTTAACTTTTACCATGTAGCAGACTCCTTGAAATGTAGTGGCTTAAAACAACAACTACTTTGCTACCTTATTTCCTTATGACTCGGGGGGCCAGCAATTTGGGCTGGGCTCAGCGGGGTAGCTCTTCCATTGGGGTTGGCTGGGATCCCTCATGCGGCTGTAGGCACCCGATGGTGCAGCTGGGGCTGGCCAGTCCAGGGTGGCCTCCCTCCCGTGGCTGGCGGTGGGTGCTGGCTGTTGGCTGGGCTTCCCGCGCCACGTGATCTTCTCATGCTCAAGGAGGCTAGTTCGGGCATCTTCACACGACAGTCTCAGAGCAGTGAGAGGGCAAGGGCGGACACTGCACGGTCCCTGAAGCCCTAGACCCAGAAATTGTACATCACTTCTAGCTAATTCTCTAGGTCAAAGCAAGTCACAGGGCCTGCCCAGATCTGAGGGTGGGAAGGGACTTATGAATGGGAGGAGCAGCAAAGTCATTTGGTCAAGGGCAAGTGCAGGGATGGGGAGAATGTTGTGACCATCTTTGCAAAGAAGCTCCACGTGCCCACATGTGAAAGATGGGACTTGGTGGAGGACACACACCAGCCTCCCACACCTGAAGAACTCCTGCTCACTCTTTCAGACCCAGATCCAATGTAGCTTCCCCCCAGAAGCCTCTCACCACCTGCCTCCTGAGGCAGTCCTAGCTTCCCCTTCCTCTGGGCTCCTGGTGTGCCCTGTGTGGCTCCCCATTCGAGCACATACCACTGGATCGTGCCTCCTGTGCCTTAGAGCAGGAAGCAGGTGGTCTCTGTCACCCGGACTCCAGCCCATGGGAACTGTTAGGTTTAATGAACTGAATGAGAGAGGACGCAGAGGGATTGGAGGTTTGGATGGGAGAGGAGCAGAGGGAGAAAGAAAAGATTGCATTGCAGCCCTCAAGCGGTGTCCTAACCTGTCTCTCTTGTCTACTGATCCAGGGGCAGGACAGGAAGTACAGACAGAGAATGTGACAGTGGCAGAGGGTGGGGTGGCTGAGATCACCTGCCGGCTGCACCAGTACGATGGGTCCATAGTTGTTATTCAGAACCCAGCGCGGCAGACCCTCTTCTTCAATGGCACCCGGGGTGAGTGATGGGGACAGAATCCTGAGTTATGAAGGATGAGAGGGCTGGGGGCTGAACTCCTGTGTCCTGAAAGAGGACAAAGCTGGGACTTCTTTGTCTGCGGGAGGAGGGGGCTGGGGGCTTCTTCGTCTGCGGGAGGAGAGGGCTGGGGGCCTGGCTTACTGGGTCCTGAAAGGGAATAGAGCTGGGGTCTGGGCTCCTGGGTCTGTGGGTGGGAGGACTTGGATCGTACCGGGTCCCCAAGGGAGTAAATGGATGGGCACCTCAGATTCCCCAGCAGACGCCGGCGCCCTAAGCTCCTGGAGGAGCGGTGGGGCTTTCCAGGCCAGGGGTCCGAGAGTTCACCCCTTCCTGTGCACCGTCTCTAGCCCTGAAGGACGAGCGTTTCCAGCTTGAGGAGTTCTCTCCGCGCCGGGTGCGGATCCGGCTCTCAGATGCCCGCCTGGAGGACGAGGGGGGCTACTTCTGCCAGCTATACACGGAGGATACCCACCACCAGATCGCCACGCTCACTGTGCTGGGTAACGGGCTCCCCGTCCTCCTTTCTCCTCTGCTTTTACCTCTTGGCCTGAGACCTTCTGGCTCTGGCTTTTCTAATCTCCTGGACATCTGGTCCCAGTAAATATGGCTTTCCTGACCCCTGCCACCTGGGATCTGGCTGCCTTTGAGCGCACATCGGTGCCTCTCCTGTTTCCCTTACCCCCTTCTCCCTGCGGCAGTGGCCCCGGAGAATCCCGTGGTGGAGGTCCGGGAGCAGGCGGTGGAGGGCGGCGAGGTGGAGCTCAACTGCCTGGTTCCGCGGTCCCGCCCGGCTGCGGCGCTGCGCTGGTACCGGGACCGCAAAGAGCTGAAAGGTACAGGGGGCTGGACGCTGGCGAGGGGCGGGGCGCGAGGCGGGGGCGGGGCTCCCGGGGCGGGGCTCGGGGGGAGAGGCGGGCTTTGTGTGGGCGGGACTTGAGAAATGAGCGCATCCTCTGGGCGTGAGCTGGGGAAACAGTCAAGATCCCAAGTGGGCGGGTCTGGAGGGGGCGGAGCTTGGTGTAAAGGGGCGGGGCTTCTTGGAATAGACTCGGGATTCTAAGCGGACTGGAAACAAGTCAGAATTCAGAGAGGGGGAAGCGGCTGTGGCTCAATCAGTAGGGCTCCCGTTTACCATGTGGGAGGCCCCGGGTTCGGTTCCCGAAAATCCTGAAAAAAAAAAAAAAATTCAGAGAGGGTTGGGGGATCCTTTTTTTTTTTTTTTTTTAAAGATTTTATTTATTTATTCATTTATCCCCCCCTTGCTGCTTGTGCTCGCTGGGTCAGCTAACCACGCCGTGCGGGCGGGCCTGCCTTCACCAGGAGGCCCCGAACCCGGGGCCTCCCACATGGTAAACGGGAGCCCCACTGATTGAGCCACAGCCGCTTCCCAACAGGAAGGAGGATCCTTAAGCACAGAATGTGCAGAAGGGTCAGGATTATATTTTAAAGGGGCGTGGCTTGGATGGGGCTCGGAGGGCATTAGGATAGTGGAGAGTTCTATGGGGACGGGATTGGAGGGCAGCGTGCTCAGCTGTCGCATGGATTGATGAATGGGTGAAAGCCGGAGGAGCTGTGGGAAGAGGCGATGGGGCTGTGGGCTTAGTTTGGGGAAGGGCGCGCTCTGGAAGGCAGGAGGCGAGGCCTGTGGGTAAAGGCGGGGCTAGGCAGGCAGCCTGCTTTGGCTTTGGCTGGGGAGGGCCCCGAGCGGGTGGGGCCAGAATCCTGAACCGGCTGTGTCCCCGCGGGGCGTGGCAGGAGTGAGCAGCCGCCAGGAAAATGGCAAGGTGTGGAGCGTGGGGAGCACAGTGCGGTTTCGCGTGGACCGCAAGGACGACGGCGGCATCGTGATCTGCGAGGCACAGAACCAGGCGCTGCCCTCCGGACACAGCAAGCAGACGCAGTACGTGCTGGACGTGCAGTGTAAGTGCCCAGAGGGCCGGGACCCGGGGGACCCCCACACCAGCCGCCCACCATCAGTGACGAGCCGGGCGTCCACTCTCCCTGTTCACTTCTGCCCACAGACTCCCCCACGGCCCGGATCCATGCCTCCCAGGCTGTGGTCAGGGAGGGAGACACGCTGGTGCTGACGTGTGCTGTAACGGGGAACCCCAGGTGAGCCCTGGGCCGCGAGACTCCTGGATCCTGGGGAGGGGGCTGGGGCTTGAGACACCGGAACCTCAGGCAGAAGCGGCCTGGGCGAGCCGGGGCTGGTGCCTGGCGGAGAGGCTTGGGGCCCGGATCTCTGGGTCCGAGGAAGGAGGCTGTGGGTTCTGGGTTCTGAAGGTGGATGGAGCTGGGGTCCTAGGATTCCTGAGCCCCTGCTGGTGCATGGAAGCTGGGCCTGAGGCTGCAGGTCTTGTGGGAAGGAAAGGGCTGGCAAGGACCATCTTATTTTGGGGTCTCTGCCGGATGGGCGCTGCGGATTCTTGAGAAGTCAGAATTGGGAGCTCACTGTCCTTTACCCCTGCCCAGGCCAAACCAGATCCGCTGGAACCGCGGGAACGAGTCTCTGCCGGAGCGGGCCGAGGCGGCGGGAGAGACGCTTACGCTGCCAGGCCTGGTCTCGGCGGACAACGGCACCTACACTTGCGAGGCGTCGAACAAGCACGGCCACGCGAGGGCGCTCTACGTGCTCGTGGTCTACGGTGAGGGGTGGCCGCCGCCGGCGGGGAGCGCGGCGGGGCAGGGGCAGGGCAGGGGCAGGGCCCTGGGCAAAGAGCGAGATCCCGGGGCCCAACAGCCAACACAGTCCTTGTAGCCCTGGGCCAGACGGCCCGCCGGGTTCAGATGCGGCTCTGCCTCGACCGATGGCAGGTGACTGGCGTCCTCACCCGGCAAGTGGAAACAAACAGCACCCACCTCGCAGGGTTGTGGTCTCGAGAATATATATGGAGCGGGTGCAATGGCCCCTAGCACATCAAAAGTGCCATCTGTTTAGCTCTTATTACGGCGGGGGAGGAATTCTGGAAGTGGCAGGGCCCTAGCCCAGCCTTTTAAACACTTGGAGCATTTTGGACAAGGTGGAAAAGAACATGGACCCGAGATTCTGTGGGGGAAGAAACGGTCAAAAGAAAGGGATGTGCTGTTCCGGCCCTCCCGGGAGGGGATGAGAAGGGAGGGCGGGGGTGAACAAAAGGACCGGGGTGGGGTGGGGCGAGGGCCGGGACCAGGAGCCTTCCTGGGGCAGGCGGAGCTTCCGGCATGAGTTGAGTCCCAAGAGTGGGAGCAAGGTGGCAGTAAGTTTTGAGGGGCGCGGCTAGGTGGGGTGGGCAGAGGGGTTTTAGAGCTGGGCAGCAGGGCCAGGGCCCTCCTCTGATGGGCCTGGCCCCGCGCCCTGCCTCCCTGGCAGACCCCGGGGCGGTGGTCGAGGCCCAGACGTCGGTGCCCTACGCCATCGTGGGCGGCATCCTGGCGCTCCTGGTCTTTCTGATCATCTGCGTGCTCGTGGGCATGGTCTGGTGCTCGGTCCGGCAGAAAGGTGAGTGGGGGCGGGGCTGGGCTCAGCGAGGGCTGCGGTTGGCTGAGGGCTCGGGAGGGGGCGGGGCCTGGCATTCGAAACCCAGCGAGAGCCGCGGCCAAGTTCCCAAAGGGGCGGGCCCAGGACTCTGAAAAGGGGCTGGAACTTAGAAGCTGAATTCTGGCCTCGGGCGTGACCAGTGACTTCCTAATTGCTGGGGAATAGTTGGGAGCACAGCAGGGAATATCTCCAAGAGCAAGGATAAGGGCTCCTCAACTTTTGGACTTCTTCCTAATTCTGCTTTTACCTCTTTCCCTGCCACTGTTTGGCTCTTCCCTGTTTCGTTTCTCCCTCGTCCTTGGTCTGGTATCTGTTTTCTCTGTCTCCGTCTTCCTGTGTATTGCTGTCCAACTCTGGGGTCTGCTCTGTCCACTCTGCCCGGGGCCTGTTGCCCTCCAGGCTCCTATCTGACCCATGAAGCCAGTGGCTTGGATGAGCAGGGAGAAGCAAGAGAAGCCTTTCTCAATGGCAGCGATGGACACAAGAGGAAAGAAGAATTCTTCATCTGACCCCACCCCCACCCCAGGCCTGGGCCTGGGCAGGGGTTCCCCCCCACTGCCAGCTGCAAGGAACCAGCAAAGACATTTACCAGAGTCTGGGATGGTGGGCTTCTCCCCCACCACTAACACCTCAGATGCTTGGGCAGGGATGGGGGTGTCAGTCTCCTGGGACTCTGCCAGGGCCAGAAGTGAGGGCCCAGAAGTCTGGGCCCCGCAGGGGGCAGGGAACCAAAGGTTCAGACCCCAGAAGTCCAGGGAGGGCAGTAGGGATTGGGTTGGGGGAAGATAACTGGGGGAAGGCCAGGGCCCCTAGGCTACAGAACCAGGTCTTGTGGGGAGGGGGTCAGAATCTGGGAAAGGTGGGGAGGTGGGGGGGAAGGGAAGGGGAACAGATTTCTTTGGGGTTTTCAGACCTCACGCCAGCCATTGTAAGAGTTCCACAGAGCTCTGGGCACCTCTTTGCAAAGCCATGTTTGCACGGTAGGGGGAAGGGTGGGGGAGGGAGTGGAAACAGGGATTCTCTGTCTTTGTGTCATAACTTTGATGGGGGCCAGTGAGGGAGACAGCCCTAACCCTTTTCTCCAGCTCCTCTTCCCCAGGTTCCTGGGCTCCCCTTCCCTTCACCTCCTCTCCCCATCTGTTGCACCATGTTTGTCTCTCTTTCCACGCAGTCCTTGGGGGGGCCTTCCCTGTCTCTCCTCCAGGCCCCCCAGGGAGGAGGAAAGGAGTTTGGGGGGGGGGTGTGCGTTGGTCTCTATGGTTTTATATATAATATATTAAAAAAAAAAAATCAAAAATCTGTATGAAAATATCAGATTGCGCCCCCACCCCACCCCCACTCCTGGCCTTTGCCCTCTTTTTCTTGTTTAAAAAAAAAAAAAACACAAAACACGTTTTGTACGGGGCAGGGAGGGGAACAGGGAGGGGGTTTGGCAATTCCACTAACCACCATTAAACTGAGGAGAGAACAAGTGTCGAGGGTGGCTGTGTGTCTGTCCCTCTGCCCAGAGCTGCACCATGTTGGGAGGGGAACTGACAGGGAGGTGGGTGGAGGGAGGAGAAGGTGAGTCTGATGGCTGCTGGTAGACAAGGGCACCTCTACTCTCCCAAGAAACCTGTTCCCCCCTCCCCCACCCTCAACCACTCTTTCAGCTAAACAGTCAGTCTTGTTTCTTTAGCTTGAATAACTCCTGAGCTACCCCATCCCCAGGGCTTGGACCCTTACCCTGCCTTCCTCCCTTGCCTAACATTGGTCTCCAGGGGCAACTTAAATTACATCTCACCCTTTCCCTGCCCTGCTCAAAATTCTTTCCTAGTTTCCTATCACCTGTAGATCAAGTCAAAGCTCTTTATGGCATTCCAAGCCCCTTGTTCATTCCTTCAAGTTTTAGATGAATTATTCTAATTTTAGATTCTAAAATATATTGAACCCTAACTATGTGCCAGGTGCTGCTCCAAGGTCTGGAGATACCCTGGTGAATAAAACCAAGGAATGTCAGGTGTCAAAGACAGCTTAGCACTAATCTGAAACTTGACCCTTTTCTAGGCCTTGAGGACCCAAAGTAGAAAAGGGTGACTTCATTCTTACCACCATGAAGTTTTCATGAGGGACAGACAAGCACACTTGTGATAAATACTATTAAGATAAAATGCAGAGTAAAGGGGTGTGCCCGCTGCCTCATTTTAATCTATTACAGAAAACTTCAGAGAGAAGTAAGAACAGGACAATGAAGTCCCCTGCACCCATCACCCTGGCTTCAACAACCATCAACTCATGGCCAATCCTACTTTACCCATTACCTCACCTACTTCCCTCCATGCCGGTATTGTCCCGAAACAAATCTGGAGGTTCTTTTTTGGAACAGAGAAAGCGCCTCAGATTAACATCTGTGCCCAGATAATAGTGAACATAAGGGCAGCTATTCGAAAACCAGAAGGAAAAACATTTTCGGGCAGAGGGAACAGCAAGAGCAAACACCTGAGATGGTAAAGAGACTGAGGTGAAGTGAAGCTACACAGGAGTGAATAAAGAGATGGGTGAGGTCAGAAAGATAAGCAGGGCTAGACCTGAGGCCAAGAGAAGGAGTTTGGATTTTTCTAAGTGTGATGGGATGCTATGGGAGGGTTTTGAGCTGGAATATGACAAAATCACTTCTTCTAGGAAGCCTGGAATGCTGTAATTGCTTCCCATACTCTGAGCATAAAGTCTGCGCTTCTTAACATCACTTGTAGGAGCCTTTTCCCCCCTCCAACTCTGTGTCCCAGGCATACTAAGCTGCTTTCACTTCTATCAAACGACTTTTTTTTTTTTTTAACCTCTGAGCCTTTCCCCTTACAGTTCTCTCTGCCAGAAAGACTCTAGCCAGGTACTATCCATCCTTGGCTTAAAGATCTTTGCCTCCTAGAAACCGCCTCGAAGCCTCTTCTAGCTCCCACAGCCTCCTGTTTTACCCAGCCCAGTGTGGTTGTGATTGATTCGTAGAGGCAGAGACTAGTGTCCGCCAGCATAAGAAATCAATAAATATTTATCTTGGTTTGGGGAGGGCGACTGGTAACGGCCCCGGCCCTTGCGATCCCCTCTCCGGATGCAAACTGATCCCGCGACTAAGGCAAGCCTACCCCCTTTGCCATAGTCCGCAGTTCCTGTGCGCATGCGCTCATACTCAGCGCTACACGCGCACCCCCTCCATATGCTAATCACTGCGCTCCCGAGTTAGGCCACTCCGGGGAATATGCAAATTACCCCCTTCCTGCGCTGGAGGCCTTCCATTGTCCCGCGTTAGGATTATGCAAATGAGCAGGCCCCGGGTCCAGGATCCACGCCGAGCTGGCGCCCCCCACTCCCATCTCATTTTTACAAGGCCCCTTCCTATCCGCACACGCACGCGCGTGCCCTGCAGCTTCTTGTTCCACTGGACCGCAGACTGTACCATGTAAACCCGGCCAGCAAGGGGCGAAGCCCGGCACCCCCTGCGCGGGCCTCCCTGATGGCTCCACCCGGATAGCCCCTCTTCCCACCGTGCGACAGGAATGGTCCAGCTCGTCGCGCAAGCGCCCTAGGCCCTTCACGCTCTTGGCGCTCCCTCCTACCCAACTTGCAGCGCAGGCGCAGAGCCTGGGCGTGCAGCCGCCACCGCCGAGCCGGAGCGGGGGCCTCCAGCATCGGTGAGTGTCCCGGGCAGGGGTGCGCGGGGCATGCTGGGAAGCGGGCACTACGGCCCCGCTGCATGATGGGAGTAACGGCTCCCATCACCGAGGAGATGGCAGCGGTCCTGAGCCGTGATGGCTGGAAGGCGAGACCCAGGTTCCCTTTTCTCTTCCCACGCGGCATCCTGGGAAAACGGGGCGCCCCGCCCTAGAGCATTGTGGGAATCGGTTTGCTAGTCGTTATAAGTCGGGTGCATTCTGGGAAGAAGTATTCTAGTTCCTCGTAGGGACCCGGTACCTTTTGTCACACATCCTCGCTAAGCATCCTCGAAGCTTGGAGTGCTTCGATACAGGGCACCATGGAAGGTGGTCATTACAGGACCGAGGCATGCTGGGAAGAATTGCCCCAGAGCACTGTGGGAACTGGTCCTTATTGTTGCATAGGTTTTACTGTGGCTTACTTGCCCTGGCCTGTGGGAACGGTGCCTGCTGTGTTCACACAGGGCATCTTGGGATTTGGTTGCTATAGCCTCGGGGCATTGTGGGGTCTCGCCAACTGTGTTTGCCTTATGGTAGTGAAGGAGCTTTGTTTATGCCCCTCTACGATAGTGGGATCAAGTCTGGCTGCCATAGGCATTTGTAGGAGTGGGTCTTGTGCACCCAGAGATGCCTCCACTTGAGAGTTGGTATATTCGGGAAGAAGGCTTGTGTGATGTAGGCTTGGGGAAGGGTATTTCTGGACTGGGGTATTGTTCCCGGTAACTTCATGAGAAGTCCTAAATGATATATTAAATAATTATTTTTGTTCATCTGAAATTCAGTTTAATGAGTGGGAATACATTTTTATTTGTTAGGCCTGGCAATACTCTCCTGGCAAGGAATCCCAGATTAGATGCGGCCTATAGCTAATGGAGTATCATCAGAACTCGCCTCCCCGTAACTATGGATACTTTTTGTCCTTAAAAGCCCAGTCCAGATATCTCCTTTAGGAAACTCCTCTGCTAATGATGCCAGCTCTCCTGTGTCCCAGCCTCCTCTAGGCTTCAATCTGGATCTTCTTCTAATTAGGCCCCAGCATAAAACTTGACCTCTGGGCTTTGAAGGGTCCGTGTATTTTCCATCATTGTTTCCCCAGTGTCAGCACAAGCCTATAATAGGTGCAGCTGAGGCCGCTAGCCCCTTCACTAACTGGCCCCACATGGCTCTCTACCCTCAGGGACAGTAGTGCATTCAGGGAGTGCAGTGGGAGACAAAAGAAGTACTGTGTGTATGTATAAGGGGGTATTGGTGAGCAGTTAGGGAAGGCTTCTTGGAAGAGGCAGTAATGAGTCTGGGAAGGAGTACAGAGGTTGAGGTGGGCTTTGAAGGGTGAGTAGGAGTTCTCCAGGCAGACAAGGGGAAGAAGACATTCTAGACAGTAATAGCAGGATGTGTTGAGACCCACAGATGTGAACGGGCCTGTCATGCACAGGGACAGGTGAGAACTCTGGAATAGCTGGAGTTTGTAGAGGGGTGGGGGTGGGAGAAGTCACAGCCAATGTTCATGGAGTATCCTCCATGTACCACCAATTTATATGCATCAGCCTACTGAGTCTTCAAAAAATCTTGTCAATAGAGAGATCACTTTATGAGAGAGAGAATGATGTGGCTTCATATTCTAGTTTAGCTACCTACCAGATGGTGTGGCCTTAGGCTGCTTGTGTATCCTCTCTGTGCCTCAGTTTGCTCATCTGTACAATGGATATAATAATCTCTCAACATGGTTATGAGGAGAACATGAATGAAGCCCTGGAAGCCCCTTTCATACAGAGAAGGAAACAGGTTAGAGAAGTGCAGTCATTTGCTTGAAGCCACTCTAATAGAGAGTGGCAGATTTAGGATTCAAACCTAGACATCATCTTGCCAGGGTATAAACTGATATAGAACTGGGGCTGACATTCATGAACTGGTGCAGTCTTACCTGTTCTTTAAATATTGGAATATTTCCATACAGGTTGGTATGTCACCATCTACTACATGATGTAATCCCTAACTGTTGTTAAATATTTGGAATGTCATCCCTTCCCACCCCTTTGAAGAAGAACCACAGGCAGCCTTGTTGCTCAAATGGGGAAAGTAAGGCTACAGAGGGGCAGGGCCTGTAGCCAGAGCCTTATAGGCAGTTAGAGGCAGAGCTGGGGCCATCTTTGCTTCGTCCCCAGTGCTGAGAACACAGTGCTATGTAAAAATTTATTGAGTCACCACAGGCCTTTCCTTTCCCCTATCCAGTATCCCTCTCTACCTTCCGACATCCTGCATTGGAGAAGAACTTGTGGCCGGAGGTGTGGCTGTAGAGAGCTGGCCGGGGAGGGACGCTGCCCAGCTGCTGCTCTGCTCCTGTCTCCTGTCCCTTTCTCCCAGCCATGACAGAGACCCGTGAGCCAGCTGAGACTGGGGGCTATGCCAGCTTGGAAGAAGACGATGAGGACCTCTCCCCAGGTGAGGTGGCCTTATAGCTGGTGGCATTGGCTTGGATAGCACCCTTGTTTGGAGTTTGGACTGCACTGAGAATTCTTGGTGGGGAGGTGCTCCCTGTTTCACTAGGGCTTCTATTCTGGCTGGAACTCCTTGCCCTGTTGGGGGTTCTCTTCCATCTGGGTCTTCTGGGAGTTCTAGAGCGCCTGTGCTCTCGCTCCTTATTGGGGGTTGTAGATCGAGTGTGCTCTCTCTCCTTGCGGGGGGTTCCAGATCGGCTGCGCTCTTTCTTCTTGTGGGGAGTTCTAGATCGGCTGTGATCTCTTTCCTTGTGGGGAGTCTGAGATTGAGTGCGATCTCTTTCTTTGCTGGGGCTTCTAGACCAGCTGTGACTTCTATCACTGGAGCTTCTAGACTGGCTGTGACTGCTTTCTCTTCTGGGGGTCCTAGATTGGTCATGACTTTTCCCCTTGCTGTGGATTCTAGACTGGCTATGACTTCTCATCTGGCTGGGGGTTCCCTTCCAGGCATGAGTTCTTGCCCTACTATGCGTTTTCTTCCAATCACGACTTTGCTCCCTGCTGTGGGTCCTCTTCTGACTGCGACTTCTCATCCTGCTGGGGCTTCTAGACCTGCTGGGGCTTCTTGACCTGCTGGGGCTTCTGGTTCTTCTGGGGGTTCTAGACCAGCTGTGGCTTCTGGTCCTGCTGTGGGTTCTAGACCGGCTGTGGCTTTTGGTCCTGCTGGGGCTTCTAGACCGGCTGTGGCTTCTGGTCCTTCTGGGGCTTCTAGACCGGCTGTGGCTTCTGGTCCTGCTGGGGCTTCTAGACCGGCTGTGGCTTC
>JAKSZT010054134.1:7336783-7363810 GCA_026826555.1 Tolypeutes matacus
TCTAGTCCTTCTGGGGCTTCTGGACCAGCTGTGGCTTCTGGTCCTGCCAGGGGTTCTAGACCAGCTGTGGCTTCTGGTCCTGCTGCGGGTTCTAGACCGGCTGTGGCTTCTGGTCCTGCCAGGGCTTCTAGATTTGCTGTGGCTTCTGTTCCTGCCGGGGATGCCAGCCTGGTTGTAACCCTTGCCCCTGCTGGGCATTTTTGCTGGGCTGTAACTCCTTTCCCTGCTCTGGGCGATCCCGTGACTGTAGCTCCTCACCCTCTTTGACAAGGGGGACTCGCCATCATTCTCCTTGACTAAAGTTCTAGTCGGGCTGTAACTCTTTGCCCTACTGGGGACTCCAGCCAGCCTGGGACTACTCCCTCCCCCTGAGGCCCCTGGTGGGCTGTAACTCTTCTCCCTGTTGCTGGTTCCCAGCTGGCTGTCACTCTTTTCCCAATTACTGGTCCCAGGCCGGCTGTAACTTGGCCCTGCACTGTTCCTGCCCTGGGAAACAGGAATCCTCACCCTGCCGGGTGTGCCGGGCCTGACAGCTTGAGCTCTCATCCCGCTGGGAGTGCTGGCCCTGCTGGGTGACCTATCGGGGTTGTGGCTTCCTCTTCTTCCGGGAGTCCTGCCCCGGCTGTGTGTGCCCCTCTGCCGGCGGCGTCTCACCCCGCTGGCCTTGGTGGCCTTGCTGGCCCTGGTGTCGGTGCTGGCCCTGGTGTCGGTGCTGGCCCTGCTGGCTGTTCTCACCTGGCTGCGGGCTTGGGCTGTGCTGCCGGGCTGCCTAGAACGGGGCGCCTTTGCGCTGGTCGATTTGGTGGACTTGGAACTGCTTGGGCTCACGGCTGAGTTGGGGGCTGTTGACGGCTGGGTGGGCAACGAGGAGCTGTTGGGCATGGCCAGTTTGGTGGTCTTCCAGGAGGCAGGAGGTGTGGCAGCCGCAGTGGGCATGGAGGGTCCAGTGGATGCTAGGGCCTTGCTGGGCTTCGAGGGTCTTGCCGGTGGAGAAGGCATGGTGGGTGAGAAGGGGCTCGTGGTCCTGGAAGTCATGGTGGACATGAAAATGAAAGACCTGGTCGCTGTGGACAACCACCTGATGGCCTTTCCCAGGCCACCTGGGTGAAGTCATAGAGGGCATTGAAGACCCTGGAGGGTAGGTGGTGTGAAGTCAGAGGTGGGAGGAGAGTGAGGGGAGGGAGGGTGTTTTGCAGCCATTCAGCAAATGTCTCCTGTGGTCAATTCATGCTCAGCATTGCTGGAGACACAGAGATAGGTCAGACACAGGTCCTGCCTTCAAGGAGTCTCCAGTCTGGTGGAGACTGTCACCCTTGGCAGTGACAAAGCCAGACAGTCACTGCCAAGGGTGATCAGGGTAGGCTAGAGGACGGTGCAGGGGCAGGAGCAGACGTTTGCCAGAAGAGGAGGAAAGGGTCGTCCCAGAAGCCATGGCCTGGAGGAGAGTGGGGCCTTGGAGCCACCCTCGTCCACTTGACACGTGTCATATACTGGGCAGTGTTGGGGACCCTTAGATGAGCCATACATTCCTTTGAGGGGTTCCCAGTCTGATGGGAAGACTCACTGAGCCCCAAAGGACCACAGCCTCCAGGGCGTTCAGGGCAGAGATGGGAAGATGCTGGGGCAGGGGGAGCCAGGGCATGGGGTGCATGGGAGAGGCCTCTGACTGGGAGCGGGGGCACCTGGGATGCTGGCTTCACGGAGGACGAGCCTGTGCTGGACTAAAGGGCAAATCGCCAGGTGGATAGTAGGGGACAGCATTCCAGGCAGAGGGACCAGCCTGTGCCAAGGCCTCAGGAAACATTTGTTAAAATGCAGGGGGACAGCAGGACGAGGCAAGAACCAGTAGGAGACAGAGAGGCCGGGAGGACGTTCAGCAAACCTTTATAATCCATTCTTCTGGGATGGGTGATGCCAGGGACCCAGTGATGGTCAGACCAGGCCTGCCCTCCTGGTCTGGTGGAAAAAGGGACCTGGACACAGATGGCCACAGCCCTGGGGGCTTAGGGCTGCAACAGTGGGAGGGCAGTAGAAAATGTGACTGCCTGGGATGAGGCAGTCTGGGACAGCCTTACCGAAGAGGGCAGCCTCATATTGGGTCCTAAAGGATGATGGGATAAACTAGGGAAGGACATTGGCAGCTGACGGAACAGTATGTGTGAAAGCCTCTGTAAAGGTTCATCAAGTTGAATGGAGAGATGTTTATTCCCCTAATAAGTTGGTTTTTTTTTTTTTTTTTTTTTTTTTTAAAGATTTTATTTATTTATTCATTTATCCCCCCCACTGCTGCCCGCGCTCGCTGGGTCACCCAACCACACCACGCGGGCAGGCCTGCCCCCACCAGGAGGCCCCGGGAAGCGAACCCGGGGCCCCCCACATGGCAAACGGGAGTCCCACTGATTGAGCCACAGCCGCTTCCCCCTAATAAGTTTTAAGCACTTTCTTTGCACCAGGCCCTTTCTAGACACTGGGGACATATCAGTGAAACAAAGTCCCTGTTCTCAGGGACAGGCAATAAACAAACACAAGTAAATGTGGTATACAGTGAGTCAGAAGACAAGGAGAAAAACAAAACAGTAAGGGGTGTAAGTTCTGCTGGGGAGGAGATGCTGGGAAGACAGGGTGGCCAGGGTGTCACTAAGAAGTTGGCACATGTGCAGAGACTTAGAGGAGGGGAGAGAGCGAGCCTTGGTCCATCTGCAAAAAGGGTGGTTCGTGCCTGGGGTTTTCACAGCCAGGAGCCTGATGCCAGGATGATGTCAGCAAGGAGCCTGATGGCAAGGACAGCAGACGAGGTCAGAGGGAGACACGCAGGGCCTTGTGGAAACTGTGATGACGTGTGTGAGGGCAGGGCCTGTCCTGGCTGGCTCCGTTTTAATGTTATCCCTTTGGCTGCTGGAGGAGAACCGATGGAAGGGGGGCCAGGATAGGTGGGCTGGATGCAGGGAGAGGCTGTAGCCGTCCTGTGAGATGCTTTTGGCAGGCTGCTGCCACCACGCAGAAGCCGGTGCGTCCCACACTACGGTCGCGGGCCTCTCACCTCCCTGACCACTGCTCTGTGTGGACACCCCCCCCCCAATAATGACTGCTGATGTCATAGTGTCCTGACAGTCTATTTTAAATATTTCTCCCCCTTTTTTAAACCTAAACTTGTCCTAGGTAATAATACCCATGTATTATATACCATGTACCTGTAAATAAATATTTTAATTGATTTATATATATATAATCTCATATATCAAAATACACACGCACACACACATATATATATACACACGCACACACGTGTGTTTTAATTTGCTTAAATTCTTGTTCAGATGTTCTCCCTAAAGTGACTCAGTATAGGCCAACACATATTTAGCTTTCCCTGTTGGAGCTGTGTGACTGTAAACGAGGTTATTGCCTCCCCTCCCAGGGCCTCAGTTTCCCCAGTTGTCAACCAACCGGGGATATCAAAAGCACTTCCTTCAGCGTTGTTGTGAGGCTTCAGTGAGGTGATCTCTGTAAAGGGCTTAGAGCAGGGCTCTCAGATGGCAAGGGATGCCACTGCTGCTCTTGCCTGTCTGGCTACTGCAATGACGACTTCCTAAACCTGAGATGCAGTTCTTGCAAGACTCATTCGTTTAACACATAGGTACTCCGTGCCGGCCCTGTCCTGCACTCTGGGGATTCACCTGTGGGAAAGGGGCCAGTCTGAATGGGGCGCAGGGAGAGGCCTGCAGGGCCCGGTCCTCTGTCTTCTGATGCCATCATCTTTCCGCATGCGTCTCCCGATAGGCCCTGAGCATTCCTCAGACTCTGAATACACCCTCTCCGAGCCGGACTCTGAAGAGGAAGAAGATGAAGAGGAGGAGGAAGAGGAGACCACCGACGATCCCGAGTACGACCCTGGCTACAAGGTGAAGCAGCGCCTGGGGGGCGGCCGAGGTGGCCCGTCCCGCCGGGCCCCCCGCGTAGCCCAGCCCCCGGGCCCCCCAGCCCAGCCCTGCGAGCTCTGTGGCCGCCCACCCCTTGGGGAGGCCCCCCCAGGCACCCCACCTTGCCGGCTCTGCTGCCCCACTACAGCCCCCCAGGAAGCGCCAGCCTCTGAAGGCAGGGCCCTCGGGGAGGAAGAGGAGGAGCCGCCTCGGGCTGGGGAGGGTCGGCCAGCTGGGAGGGAAGAGGAGGAGGAAGAGGAGGAGGAGGGCACCTATCACTGCACAGAGTGCGAGGACTCCTTCGACAACCTTGGGGAGCTGCATGGACACTTCATGCTGCATGCCCGGGGTGAGGTGTAGGCAGAGCCCCTGCCCAGGAGCTTGGCAGAAGAGGCAGGGTGGGAGGAGGGAGCTGGGGGAACAGTGGTGCTCACAGTGGTCATGGGGAGGGGGGACTACCTCCAGTCTGTGTCGTTTTAGCAGTAGATGTGTGAAGGCCAGAATAAAAGCCAGATTGTGTGTGTGTGTCAGTCTTGCGTGTGTTGGGTGTGTACACGTGTGTGCACAGGGACGCGCCTGGGCATTGATCTAGCCATCCCCCTGGGCTCCTGCCCTGGGGAACCTTAGGATCTCCGCTACCCAGATAATTAACATTTACCAAGTGCTCATGTTCATTGTGGTTTCTATGGATTCACTTATAGAAACTTGGCACCTGTATCAGGTAAGCAATCTGCAGTAGCAAGTAGATCCCCAAACGTAAAGGCTCAAACACAACTGGTTTGTTTCTCACACACATGGTAGTCCAGGAGTGGATGTTTCAGGTTAGCAGGCAGCTCTCCTCCATATAGTCATTTGGGGACCCAGCATCCTTTAAGCCTATCATCAGCACAGCCAGGGTCCTGCTGGTGGAAGAGAAAAAAGCGCAGGAAGAAGTATACATGTTCTCTTACAATCCCCGGTTTGGAATCGCTTCCATTTACAGTCCTTTGCTGAGAAATCAGTCACATGGCCACAGCTAACTGCAAGGGAGCCTGGGAAAAGCAGTCTAGCCAAATGCCTAGAAATCAGAAAACAGTGTTTGGAAGGTAGCTAGTGCTCTCTGCCACACAGCCTAAGAAACTTCACAAAGAGAGCTTTTTAATTATAATTATAGCTACGTTTACTGAGCGCTTCCTGGGTACCAAGTGCCAGTCCAAGTGCTTTAAATATATTGACTTACGGAAGCTGTGCATCTAGGAACTTAGAAAAGCAGAACCTTAATTATAATTATAGCTGCCATTTTCCCAGCACTTAGAGATTGTGACATTTTATTTGCATAAGATCATCAAGTCCTTAGAATAACTCTATGAGGTAGGGACTGTGGTTTATTAATCCATTTAATGAATATTTTTTTGCATACCTGCTCTGTGCTGAAGCTAAGGGGCTAAACCAGTGAATAAAACAAAATCCTTGTTCTCATGGTGCTAACATAGGGAGGGGGTGGATAGCAGTGGAAACAGACAAATAAGTAAAAGCTAGCATATGCTAAATGTTGGTAAATGCTGCAGGGAGAAATAAAGCAGAGAAAGGAGAACAGAGTGCTGCAGGGGGTTGCAATTTTAAGTAGCATGGTCTTCCGTGAGACCTAAAGGAGGCTAGGGGGGTTGCTGTGCAGATTTGTGGGGAAGAACATTCCAGGCAGGAGGAGGCCAGAGGGGCTGGAAGGGAGGGCCGTGGATACGAGGTCAGAAGGCAGCATCAGGCCAGCTCCTTACGACCCTGTCAGAGCTTTGGCTCTTGCTCTGAAATGGGAAGGACTAATTTGCAGAAGCTTGGCACTGAAGCTCCTTTGGAAAATAGAAGCCTAATTATAATGATGGCTACCAGTTACTGAGCATTACTATGAGCCAAGGCCTGTTCTAAGGCGCTTGATGTGTGTTAATTCCTAGAACCTTGGCAACTAAGAATCTTCAAAAATAGAACCTGAATTCTCATAATGGCCCCGTTAGGTTAGCATTCACAGTGGACAAGGCCCTGGGATAGGTGCTTAAGTACATGGACACTTGTACCGGATCGGAATGAGGTGGGCTGCTTGGGATCTTGGCAGAGGAGCACATAGACCTGCGGGGCTGGAGCTGAGGGCTTAGGGGGCTGGGCTGAGTCATCGTGTGGACTTCTGGCTTTCTTTCTGCGTGACATGGGAAGACCTTACAAAAGTTTGACCCTGTGAAGTTGGAACCTTACTCCGAGGGTTTTTGGAGTGCTAGTCCTGTGCTGTGTAACATGGGCATCACTTGAGCCCATTTTTTTCAGCTGCTGTGACTGGGGGCACAGAGAGATTGAGTTACTCACCAGAAGTCCCAGAACTAGAAAGCAGCAGACTCCAGGTTTGAAGCTTGGCAGTCGGATGCAGGGTGTACATTGTTAGCCACTGAGCCTGGAATTGGTGGCGTGGCTGCCCCCAGCCCCCAGCTGACTTGCAAGGGTATATTTGGTCTCTACCAAATTATTCAAAGTTTTTTATTACATAGGTGACCAGCACTTGAAAATGAGATTTCACATGAAAATGCAAGTTTCTAGTTTCTCTTGAAAAACGGTGAGCCTGCAATCCCCTTGGACAGTAGCTAGCCAGAGCCAAGTAGGGGTCACCCCCGTCTGATGGGGCATTTACTCCTGTTTTCCAGTCCCTGCTTTTCCCCAGCATCGCACACCTGGACCCCATCTTCCCTGCCAGCTTCACTGATTGATGGAACCTGCCTGGCCCCAGAGGAGCGTTTGCATTTTTGACCCTTGTTACAGAATCTTAGACTAAAGTATGTTTCAAAACCCACACTTCTCATTCTAGCAGCTCAGAATATCAGAACTGAACATTCAACTCTTTGAACTGAGACTTTGAAAACTACTCTAGCTTATCATCACAGAATCCCCAAATCAAAGCAGAGATTCACAGCTCATTAAAACAACAGGAAATGAGCTCTATTTCCTGGGGCAGCATGCCTATCCCCTCTTCTTTCCTAAAACAGGGATTTCTAAGCAAAGAAGGAGAGCATTATCCATCAGCAAATATTTCTAAGGATTGGGAGAGAGATTAGGAATCAAGAGATCTGGGTCTGCTGCCATTCGGGCTCCTCAGTGGCCAAAAGAAAGGATTGGGTTGAATACAGATTAAAAGGCTGAAAATACAAACTTGGAAACGTGAGGCCATCCAGCAATCTCTGAGTGCAAGCAGCAGCTCCCAACCCCAAGACTGGGATATAGAAAAAGAAGTCATGTTGCTAGAATCCAATAGGAGCTTGGAGGACAGGCTGCCATACAGGTGGTGCCGAACCTCTGATGAGGCACCGCATGCTGGGGCTGAGACCTCTGTGGCGGTCTGTCCACCTATGTGGACAGTAAAAAGATGCTGGAGCCCAGCTGCTGCTGGAGGGGTTCCAGCAGGATCCCAGAGCTGGCTGAGTCCCTTCCCCCCTCTTCCTGCTTTGGCTATCAGGGTAGACTGGGAAGCAGTTTGCAGGAAGCCCTAGAACCACAGGGCAGTATGGAAAGTACTTCTTGAGCCCCCATGCTAAGCCCTGTCCTAGGTGTTGGGGATGGAGCAGTGAGGGAGACATGAGACTCCTTTGCCCTCAGCAGCATGGAGTCCAGTGTAAGGACACAGATAAACACATAAACAAAAGTGGATAATTCCAGGTGTTACAGACTGCTAGGAAGAAAATAAATCAGGGTGAAGAGAGTGCTACTTTATCTAAGCAGGTGAAGCACAGCCTCTCTGAGGAGGCAGCATGTGTTGAGATCTGAGTAATGAGGCAGCCTTGCAAAGTTCTGAGGTAAGTTTTCCGAGTTTCCAGGCAGAGGGAACAGTTAGTACAAAGGCCCTGAGGCAGGAAGCCAGCTTGGCATGTGTAGTGAAGGAGATAGAGCAGAAGGAGATGAGGTTTCCTTAAAGGGCTAGGGGCTGATGATTGCTGGGTTTTGTGAGCCTCGGTTAGGTCTTTTGGATCTCATTTATGGGATGTCATGGAGGGTTTTAAGTGGAAAAGTGAAGTAAACCAGGGGTGGTCTGTGGTAGAAAAACTGAAGGCGGGAAGTAGTAGTAGCAGAGGGAGCAGTTAGGCAGCTGAGATTCCAGTTGGGGTTATGGTGAGATATAGTTAGATTCAGGATTTTAGAAGCAGAGTGCAAGGTCATAGGATGGAAATTGTGGTGGTGGTGGGTCTTCAGGAGTCACAGTTACCCATTTAAAGTTTGAAATTCCTATTTGTCATCTGAGTGGCTATGGCTCTTGGGAGAAATCTTATGTCTGCACTGCAGATAGGTTTGGAAGTCACCATGATGCTAATTAAAGTCTTGGGAAATCTTTCACATCTGGGGAGTGTAGAGAAAATAGGAAGTCGAGGTGTACTTGGGCAGGCTGTTGTCTGTCTCAGGAGAGCCCTAGGTTTGAGATCTGGAAAGCCGGTGTGGGGGTGGTGCTAAGACATCTGGGTTAATAACTTCTGGGATTTCACCAGGTGCCAGAGGAAATGTTTGGCTTTGCTGAAGTTGATATCTGGGAAAAAGTACTGGCCAACTCTAAGTCACCCCAGCAGAGACCGTCTAGCCCTGCCCCCAGTCCTATCCATACGTGGCACACACAACCTTTTGAGAGACTGTATTTCCCAGGGCAGGAATCCCTGCTTCGAGATTCAGAGTAGGTTTTATGTCTATCAGGCAAGAGGATGGCAAACTTTTTCTGTAAGGGGCCAGGTGGTAACTAATTTAGGCTTTGTGGACATGAAGGTTGGTCTCTCTTGCATCTACTCAATTCTGCTCTTGTATGCAGCCCTTAGACCGCACATAAGTGAATGAGCACGTCCAATAAAACTTTATTTACAAGACCAGGCAGTAGCTGGATTTGGCTGTAGTATGCAGAACCCCCTGGCTTAAGCTACAAATTCTGCTGCATGTGACAGAGACCCAAAATAATGGTGGCTCAAACAAGATAGAGGTTTATTTCTCAGATCAAAGCATGAAAGTGGTTGTTCTAGGGCTGGTGTGGCAGCTCTGCTCCATGAAGTCAACTCGAGACCCAGGCTGCTGCCGTCTTGTTCATCTGCCACCCTGCGTGTTATTGTCCTTGTGACCCAAGATGGCTTGCCTCCATGTCCACTTCCCAGAGCTCGAGGACACAATCCAGAAATTATACATACCACACTCTCTATCCCCCTCAACAGATTTCAGTCACATGGCCACAGCTAGCTGCAAGGGAATGTGGGAAGTGTAGTCTTTTTTTTCTTTTAGGTACCGGGGCCTAGGATTGAACCCTGGACCTCCTATGTGGGAAGCTGGTGCTCAACCCCCAAGCCACATCGGCTCCCCATGTGTAGTCTTTATAGCTGCCAGGTGCCTAGCTAAAAATTGAGACAGCGATCAGTCTCTACCATGCACCTCACCTGAATAGAAACATCCCTCAATTCAAATAGTCTATGACGGGTTCTTAACAAGGGATCTGTGAGCTTGAATTGAAATTTAAAAAAAAAAACATTATTCTTGTGGAGACATATTGGTGCGGGTGTGATATATTTATTAAATAATATACAGCATAGTGTGGACTTACTAAGGGGTCCAAGGTTTTCACCTGACTGGCAAAGGGGTCCATGGAAAAAAGGTGAAGAACCCCTGGTCTATGATGATTGTATGCAGGCATCAGCCATGTTCTCCAGGAGCACGGCAGGTAAGGCAAGGGAATAAAACTGGCCGGGGGGGCTCCTAGCCAGTTTGAGGTAGCTTCTGCCCTGCCCCTGCAGACTGTGTAAGCCCAGGTTTGGGCCTTTCAGGGGAGCTTGAAAATAGGGTCTTAATGGGCCATCACCCAGTGTCTCCAACATTGGCCAAATACAACATGAAACAGAAGGTATCTCTGTTTGATTCCAAACCAGTTTCCCACAAGGCCAGGCCAACCCTGCCCTAAGCTCTCACTCCCCTTCTTATGTTCTCTGGAATTCCTGCTCAAAAGCCAGAGCTCCCTGTTTAGACGTTTTAATATAGACCTTTTCTGTTTTTAGATACTATTCTGTTAGTTTATTCATGTTATGCCATCTCACCTACACATATAAAAATATTCCATGACTAGAACGGTACCCAAGATTATTCACGTGGGGCATAAATTATCGGAGGGATGGACGCCATCCAATGCGGTGGCCCCTCCTGGAGTGGGAAGAGCCAGAGTCTCAGCTTGCAGCCCCCACGTGACTCAGGGTCGGGCTCGCAGCCCTGCTGCCCCAGCCCCAGAGGCCTCGCAAGGCAGCAGCTCTGCACCTTCCCTGCCCCCCACTCGGGCACAAATCCAGGGCACTTTGCTCCAATAGCCCATGGAATCCATCTGGGAAGAATGAAAAGTGATTACACAATCTGCAGTAGGTTGGAATTTAACACTATTTAACAGGGAATGAGGAGAATACAAATAACATTTTTTCCTCTCACTCTCTTACTTGCTCATTTTTTTTAAAAATTGGAAACAAAAGATGTCACTGTTGCTTGGTTTCACTATTTCCCTAAAAGACCTCCGTGTCCTCCAAAGACTAAAGCCCCAAATGAGCATCTTCTGGGTCCTATTTCTCAGGAACCCTTTGCCTTCCCAGGAGGGAAGCAAATCCCTGAGAGCTCTCCCCGGGAGTGCCGGATGTAGTGGTGGTGCAGCCTGGCTTCACAGCTCCCCAGACAAAGTCCTGACCACACCCGGTGCAGGCAAAGGGGCCAGAAGCCGCGTGGGCCTCATGCGCCTTGCGGTGCCGCCTCAGAGAAGAGGCCCACCCAAAGGTCTTGCCATAGTTCAGACAGGAGAAAGGGAGCTGGGCAGCAGTGGGTGCAGCTGGTGGGGAGGGCCCAGTGACCAGACCGTGGTCGTGCTGGTGGGCAATGAGGGCCTCGGAAGAGGGGAAGGAGCAGGTGCAGGTGAAGCAGATGAAAAGGGTCCCCTGCATCTTCTGGGCCACGAAGTCCACTGGGTGCGCCCACTTCATGTGGCGCTCCTGGAACTTGGAACGGCGAAAGTGATGAGGCAGTGAGTGCACTGTGAGGCACCCGGGTGACCTGGGGGATGGGGGAGAGGTCAGGGGAGACCAGCAGGAGTCTCCAGGACCTCTCACAAGCCCAGGAATCATGCCAACAATAGCACGGAGTGCTTGCTCTGTGCCACGCTCTGTGCCTGTGCTGGGCAGGGCTACGAGGGAACTATCGTTGAACTTATTTTATACATGAGCAGACGGAGGCTCAAAGAGTTTAAGCAACTTTCCCACAGTCATGAGGCCAGGAAATGAAACAGTAGAGTCAGGATGGAACCCAGAGAGTGACAGCTCAACAGCAGAATCTGTCTGGGGTTGATTCCTGGCTCCATCACTTCCCAGGCAAGGACCACAGTCCCCTCATCTGGAAAATGGGATAATAACAGTATCACCTCATACAGCTGTCAGAAGGAATAAATGAGTTAATTCCTAGAAAGTGCTTAGAACAGTGCCTAGAAAACACATGTGTTTTACAGCGGTCTGCAGTTACTACTACTGAGACAGCAAAGCCACCCAACATCATGGCACTGGCCTGGCACCCACAGCTAGATCTTAGCATACACAATTTCACAGAACAGAACAGCAACATCAGACAAGACCTGGAGGCATCAAGACAAAAACGAGACCATGCCGAAATGTGTCTTAACACAGATCAAAAACATGAACATCCAAACCACAAAAGTGACCAAACATCCTCCTATCCTGGCTAATAGGAGTGACTGCTGCTTTAACAATCACAGCTTAAGCCTCACTTTAGTTAAGATTTATTAACATGCCTAATCAGAGAATAGCAAAGCTCTGCTTCCTTGAACCCTCCCCAGACTTGCCTAACACCAACCCGAATACTTTAGTACAGGGGTTCTTAAGGGGTCTGTGAGCTTGAATTGAAATTCAAAGAAACATTATTCTTGTGGGGACGAGTTGGTGCGGGTGTGATATATTTATTAAATAATACACATGGGAAGCGGCTGTGGCTCAATCAGTAGGGCTCCCGTTTACCACGTGGGAGGCCCCGGGTTCGGTTCCCGGGGCCTCCTGATGGGGGCGGGCCCGCCCGTGCGGCGTGGTTGGCTGGCCCAGCGAGCACAAGCAGCAAGGGGGGGATAAATGAATAAATAAATAAAATCTTTAAAAAAAAAAAAAAAAAAAATAATAATAATAATAATACACAGTATAATGTGGACTTAAGTAAAGGGGTCCGTGGGACAAAAAAAGGGTTAAGAACCCCTGCTTTAGTAAGTCCTTTCTTACACCCTCTTACTGAGACCGCCCACCATTCCCCATGGTGTGCTTTCTCCCCTGCTGCACTCAACTACAGGTGTGTTCCTGGTGGGTGGTCTTGGGCTGGAGGCCCTGACACTACTGCCCTCATGGTTATTAATCTTTAATCTCTCTCTGCCTCAGTTCTCTCATCTGTAAAGTGATAATACCAGTTTCATAAGGTCTGCTTGCTGGACTTAACGAGGTAGTGCATGTTAAACTCAGAATGCTGCCTGGCACATATGCATTCAGTAGAAGGTGTTGCTATTATGTCAAACTGGTTACCTTCCTTAACATCAAGCTTTCCCTTTTTCTGTAGCAGATACCAACAGCCCTGTGAGGTGGGTAGCGGCAGCCCCTTTTGAGAGGGAAACCGAGGCCCAAACCACACTGCAAGTCCAGGGCAGAGCTGGGACTGGAACTTCAGGCCTCTCTTGGTCTGCCCTTTCCCAGCTACATCTCCCACCCCAAGCCTCTCCTGGATGCTACCCTCTCCCTCTGAACCAAACCCTATTCATGCTAATGTGGCCACAGCAGGGTGGGTGCACCTGAGGGTAATAAGGATTGGGGGAGGCAGTGCCTGTTAGGGCAGTTCAGGGGCCAAGTCACACAGCGCCTTGAACACTGAAATGCTATAGAGCCTTTCAGCATCAGCTCCTGCACCGTACTCACAAATGTCACCTCCCGGGCTGTGGGGACTCCTGTCCTTTGACAAGTCCTCCTGCTCCATGGTCTGTTGTGGGTTCAGGTCCTCCGTGGAGATTTGAGGCCCCTCTAAGCAAGAGAGGAGAAAGCAGGATAGAAAAGTGAATCAAGTGTGGCTGCTTATCTGGCATCAGCCCCCGTTAGAGGGGCTGCTAATCCTGTGACCTTTGACCTCAACATAGGCTCTCCTTGCCAACCTTTAGCCCCCAAGAAATGCCATCTCCTTGAAGCTGCAAACCTCCCAAAGGATTCGACTCCCCTATTGCCCTCTCACCTGTGACCTGTGACCTATGACCTCCCGCATCATCCTAACTCTGAATTCAGACCATGGGTCCCTCGAGTTTTGACAAAAGCAAGTCCCTCCGACCCCGTCTCTCCCTTCTGACTTAGGGCTGGTAGCTGAACTTTGGTCCCACCCTCTAGCTCGCCTCTTCCCGGGAGACATCCTCCTCTGGCATCCTTCTACCTCCCACGCGCCCCTTTACTGCTCCGTGTCCCGGTGACCCAAACACTACCCACAGTTCCCTCCTCCCGACGTACGTAGCTCAGGTCTCTGCTTTTCTCCGTACAGCATGGGGCTGCCTTCGGCTGCGCCTGTCAGTCATTCGCCACAGTTCCCGCGCCCTTCCGCCTGCTGAGCTTCTCGAAGCAGAAATCCCCAACTGTTACCCGGCAGTGGTGTGGTCGCCCCAGGCCAGGTCTCCAAATAGCGGGAGGGGTCCTTCTCTGCACTGGGCAGCGTTATGATGACGTTGCAAGCCGCCGTTGCCGTACAAACTTAAACCTTTTGCGCAGGGATGGTTAGGCGTTCGCGGCACGCAGGCGCCTTGACTCTCATTGTTCCCGGCCCAGATCTCCGAAGTCACGCTTCTGAGACACACCTCCTCCTAGAGAGGGACACCAGGTTAGAGCCCCTAGATCGGGTCCCGACGTCCCGCGATCCGGCCGCCCTGGCCTCTCCGGCCTCCGTCCGCCTGGCCCCAGAGGCGGGGCTTCCCGGCGGCTGACCCGGGTGGCGGCCGTTCGCTGGGTTGGTGACTTGGGAGTTCTCCAGGGAATGGGGGAGGGGGGATAAATGTCCCCGAGGGAGGAGGGCACCTGAGGCCGGGCTTTCTAGAGGTTTTGACGCAGAAAAGGAAACGCTTGCTTTCAGAAAGATGGTAGGCAGGACGCCTGGGTCCCCGGGGAGTTGTCCGGGGCGCCCGGTCCTGGGGGAGTGACATCCAGGAAGGGGAGAAGGGGCCAGGGCGGAGGGCTGAGGTCTTGGGCCAGAGTGGGGAGGCTGGGAAAGAAGAGGGCTGGGGGCTCCCTGACCCGGGTCTTTCCCACTCCTTGCTTTCCAGCCATGCCATCGCCACGGGGTGACGTGACTGCTTTGTTTCTGGGGCCCCCGGGCTCGGGAAAGTCTGCGCTGATCACAGCGCTGTGCGACAAGGATGTGGAGACACTGGGGGCTCCTGAGGGACGGCCAGAGTCCGGGGTCCCCATCCTGCGGGCTGCAGGCCCGGGCCTCTTCCTGGGCGAGCTGAGCTGCCCACCCGCGGCGCCGGGACCCTGGGCCGCGGAGGCCAACGTGCTGGTACTGGTGCTGCCCGGACCCGAGCAGAACGGGGAGATCTTGGCTCCATCGCTGGGGGAGGCGGCACGGGCCGCCCTGGCCCGGGGGACTCCGCTGCTGGCTGTGCGGACCACCCACCCCGGGGAGTCCCAGAATGAGGCCCAGGCCCGGGATCAGACAGAGGCCATGCTGGACAGTGCCGGATTGGGAGCCGTGACTCTCTTCGTGTTGCCGGCGAACTGCAGCAGCGGCGAGCGCTGCGAGGAGCTGGAGCGCCTGCGGGCGACGCTGGAGAGCCAGGCAGAGGCTCTGCAGAGGTGAGTTCGGGGGCTGAGGGTGGGGGTCGGGCTAGAGCGCCCCTAAAGTGCTCTTTGAAGTCGGCCGGCACCTCACTCAGGCGAATTTACCAGATAGCTGCTGCAGACCCCGCCCTTCATCGCAGGTTTTGAGGTCAGCGAGGCCCCCCTCCAGGCGAGCGCTTTGTCCTTGACCTTTTTCTTTCATCTGGGCCCGGCCCCAACCAAGGGTCTGCTGCAGGTCCCGACCTTTCTGTGCCCACTTGCTGGCTACCTCCTGAATTTTCTCCCCCAAGCCGCAGCCACCTCATTTTATAGACGGTCAAAATGAGGCTCAGAGAGGCAGCCTCTCGCCCAGGTTCACCGCTTAGCTTTTTTCTTAGCCTCACCCACCCGGTGCTGCCTCAGCCACACTCCCTAGGTACAAACTAGTAGATGAGCCTTCTCCCCTCCCTGGGCCTCCTTACCCCCAGCCTCAGGAAAGAGCGCCCTTCGGGATCTTTCCTATGACAGGTGCTGCCCAATACAGTCCTGATTCTGTCTTTGCTCAAAGCACATCCCCTGCGAGCTTTGCCCTACCCAGCAAGGCCCCGAGCCCCCCTAGGAAAGGCCCTGCCCCCAAAGACTATCCCTGGGAGGGCTTTCGTCTTGGGCTTTGCTGGAAACCTGACCCTAATTCAATCCTTTCCCACCTTTATCTTCACAGCCCTGCCTTTCCCTGGCCTCTCCTCGTTGAAGGCTCTGCTTCGCCTTTGTCACCGCAGCCCCACCCTTTTTCTCCTTGATTAATTTAGGTGTCTAGTCTCTCTTCTGCCCTTAATCTCATCTCTCCCTGCCCCTGCAGGCTCCTGCCCCCCGCCCAGGATGGCTTCGAGGTGCTGGGCGCAGCAGAGCTGGAGGCTGTGCGCGAAGCCTTCGAGACCGGTGGCCTGGAGGCGGCGCTGTCGTGGGTGCGCGGCGGCCTGGAGCGCCTGGGCAGCGCGCGCCTAGACCTGGCCGTGGCCGGCACCGCCGACGTGGGCCTTGTGCTGGATGTGTTACTCGGGTTGGACCCCGGCGACCCAGGGGCTGCGCCGGCTTCCGTGCCTGCGGGGCCCACGCGCTACCCGGCCCCAGAGCGCCCCAACGTGGTGCTCTGGACCGTGCCTCTGCGCCCCGCGGATACTGCGGCTGCCCCCAACCCGACCAACTACGATGCTGTCATCCTCGTCACGCCTGGGATCCCCACAGAGAAGGACTGGGCCCAGGTCCGGGCCTTGGTGCCTCCAAATGCGCCGCTGGTTTGTGTGCGAACCGACGGCGAGGGCGAGGATCCGGAGTCCTTGGAAGAAGAGGGAAAGGTGGCGAAGTCCAGCGGCGAGGAGTTGGCGAATGCACACAGTGAGAAACGCGGTATTGGATGGCAGACAACAGGCAGTGGGGAAGGCTCAGAGAAAGCAGGCAGCGAGAGCTGGCAGCCGATGGGCGCCGGGGCGAAGAAATCGGGCAGCGGGGACGCCGAGCGCACGGCCGCCTTGAGCCCTGAGGAGGAGGCTTGGGAGGTGCTGGAGGAGTCGCCGCCGCCGGTGTTCCCGCTGCGGCCAGGCGGCCTCCCGGGGCTCTGTGAGTGGCTGCGGCAGGCGCTCCCCTCCGCCCAGGCGGGGGCGCTGCTGCTGGCGCTGCCACCCACGTCTCCCCGCGCAGCCCGAACAAAGGCTGCCGCGCTGCGGGCCGGCGCATGGCGGCCGGCCCTGCTGGCCAGCTTGGCGGCGGCGGCGGCGCCCGTGCCAGGGCTGGGCTGGGCGTGTGATGTGGCGCTGCTGCGGGGTCAGCTGGCCGAGTGGCGGCGGGCGCTGGGGCTCGAACCCGCGGCGCTGGCGCGTCGCGAGCGCGCGCTGGGCTTGCCTCCTGGGGAGCTGGCTGCGCGCACGCATTTTCCGGGCCCGGTGACGCGCGCAGAGGTGGAGGCGAGGCTGGGCGCGTGGGCGGGCGAGGGCACCGCCGGGGGCGCGGCGCTGGGCGCGCTCTCGTTCCTGTGGCCCGCGGGCGGCGCGGCGGCGACCGGCGGCCTGGGCTACCGCGCGGCGCAGGGCGTCCTGGTGCAGGCGCTGGACGAGATGCTTGCGGACGCAGAGGCCGTGCTGGCACCCCAGGCGGCCGCCCAGTAAGGGATGCGACGGAGGCCGGGACACCCGGGGTGCCTAGCATCTGGGCTGCTAGCTCCGCGAGGGCTTGAGCACCCCACGTCCCAGTTAGGTGGGGGTCCAGATTCTCCTTTGGGATATCTGGATCTCTAAGCTAGAGTAGGCTCTGCCATCCTGGGTGTTTGAAGGGGGTGAGGGCTCTGACTTCTGGTTGGGAAGTATGACTTCTGCTTGCCTGGATTCCTGGGCCCGAAGGGGGAATAGAGTCTGGGGGACACACTTCTGAGTTCTCTGAGGACCAGGGGCATGACACCCAGACTCCTGTGCCCTGAAGGGAATTGGGGGCCTGGACTCCTAGCAGAGGGTTTGTCTTCATTTCCAAGGGAGTAGAGACTAGAATGACCAGGTGTCCAATCCCCAAGGAGGGAGGGGTGAAGGCCTGGCCTGATGTGGGGACCTAGACTCCAGTGTGGGCTGAGGGGTCTGGGTGGCCCAGGGAGTTGGAACTCTTGGACTTCTGGGCCTCAAAGGGATCCAGGATCTAGGTTTCCCGGGAAGAAGAGGCCTGCGCAAACCTCTGAGGTCCTAGGGGCGGTGGGCTTTGAATCTTCACTGGGGAATCCCTAGTTTCCCAGGCTCCTAGCTTCCGACAGGGTTGTGTTGGAATTAGCTTTGGTTGCTAATTCCTGTCTGGTGGAAGGTCTAGGCCTGGAGAGAAGGAATACGGGGCCTGTGGGAGGGAGCTAAGTCCCCTTGGTCCCACTGGAGGAAGAAAGGGATGCCCAGTGTTTGCTCCTCCAGGCGCCTGGTGATCCAGACTCCTTTCCCCGGCTGTTGGTAGGGGTTAGTCCCATAAAATGGGGGTGGGGCAGCCAGAGACCAGGAATTGAGGTCTTCTGGGATAGAAAGGCAGGTACCCATGACTTCTGAGGTATCTCCCACAAATCCCTAGTGGATTTGATCCCATTGATGCCTCTCGCTGTGCATTTGATTGGAAAAGAATGGGACTACCCTGTTTTACAGGTGCTGCCACTGAGTGATTTGGGGCGTCTCCAGGGAGTCTGTTCCCCTGTCTCTCCTTTAGGGACTTCTTTTTGGTCTTGGTTTCTTCTGTCATTAAACCTTAACTCTTTCTGGCCTTGGTATTTCGTGCACCTTCCTTTTTAGAAAATAGCTTCACTGCTACGGTAGTCCAGATATTTTTGTGTGGCTACCTCAGGTATCCCTAAGAGGCTTCTGGAGTACTCAGAGGGTGCCGCAGTGAGCAAGAAACCCACAGACTGGCTGGGAAAGTGTCCCAAGCCATGGGAATGTGCCACGAGTAAGGTCAAGGCTGAAATCATGGTGCCTGGAATGTTCCAGGCTGCCAGCCACATGTAGAGATGCAGATAAAAGCCATAGAATCCTTCTGTGTCAAGAACAGAAAGGGGGGACTTGAGGCCATCCGTCTTTTGTGACAAATGGGGAGGGCAAAGCCCAGAGGGCAGGCTTTAGGCTCAGCATCACACAGCAAGGCCCCACGAGGCCTGGCCCCTGCCTGTCCTCCTTCCCTGCCCCACCACATCCCCAGCCAACCTGATAAGTCTTCTTTCTGATGCTGAGGGGGCCACCTTGAGCCCTGCCTCAGGACCTTTGCCCTGGCTGTTCTCTCTGCCTAGAATGCTCTGCCCCCACATTCTTCCCATGACTGGCTGCTTGGCAGTCATGTCTCAGCTCAAATATCCCCTAAGAGATGCCTTCCCTGGCCACCCTAACTGAAATAACGCACACGCCCCGACACTCATCTCGGCCAGTTGATCTTCCTTGTAGTAATTATTACCATCAAAAATGACTTTATTTATTTATTTATTTATTTACCTGTTTATTGTCTGTCGTCTCCTCACCTGTCTTGTTCTCTGCTGTGCCTGGGACATAGTAGGTGCTTAGTAAATATTTATTCTTTTAGTTGATTAGTCAATGGCAGAACTAGGTCTGAAATTTAGATTATCAGGCTCTTACCTCAAGACAGGGAAAAGGAGTGAGGTGGGAAGAAAAAGAAGCATTTAATGGGAGAGGAAGTCTGAGGTCAGGGGACCTGAACAGCAAGAATGGCTTTGCCACCGCTGCCCTGTGTGACTTGGATGAGTGCCCTATTTCCCCACTCTGACATGAGAGGGCTGGATGAGAGCCATAAATACTTCTGAGACCCTGTTTGCCTTGACAGCTGAAGACAAGGGTAACTGATCTGAGGGGCAAAGAGGAGGGATGGCGCTGCCCCCGCCCCCCAGCCCCAGCTTGAACTCACCACTGGTACAATCTGTCCCATCAAAGCTGACATGGCCAAGTCATGGTCTCTCTTCTCAGGGTATTTATTGGTCAAGGAAAGCTTTTAGGAGCTGATGAGGTGGGAAGAGGCATTTGATCCTAAACTGAGTGGCCCCGGGCATTGTTTTCAAAGCTCTTTCAGCCTTGGGCCAGTGTTATTCATCCAAACCTGTAATATCCAGCACACCACTTTTTTTTTCTTTTTTTCTTTTTCTTACCACTTTTAAAAAAAGACAGCAGGAGACATTAATTTTAAGGTGTTTTACCTTAAAACACCTTAAATTAATTTTAAGGTGTTTATTATTGTGGATAATAATATCCACAATATTATCATTTCAACATGTAATCAATATGAAAGAGGATGAATGAGCTATTTTATAGTCTTTCCTTCTAAGTGTGTATTTCACACTCATAGCACATCTCAATGCAGATGGTGTTTTAGTATCCTGGCTGCCAAAACAATACCACGCAACGGGGGCTTAAACAATGGCTCAGGGTTTTGAGGCTAGAAGTCCAAAATCAAGGCGTCATCAAGGCAGTGCTTTCTCCCAGAAGACTGGCATTCTGGGGCTGGCTGCCAGCCATCCTTGGTCCTTGGCTTTTCTGTCACATGGCAATACAAATGGCAGCCTCTCCTGGCTTCTCCTTTCACTTTCAGGTTCCACTAACTTTCAACTTCTGGCTGCTCCCTCTAGCTTTCTCTCTTTCTGACCTTCCCTGTGAGGCCTACTGAAGGTCTCAGTAGGATTAAGACCCATCCTGATTCAGCTGGGCCACACCTTAATTGAAAGAACCTCATCAAAAAGCCCTATTTACAAGAGTTCACACCCACAGGAATGGATTAAGTATGAGAGCATTTTTCTGGGGTGCAGAGCTCCAAACCACCACAGATGGTAAATTTTCATCTGAAATACTTAATCTGTATTTAGATTTCATAAAATTCATAGTTGGAGATATAGATTGACATACCCAAGTTGTCCCGGTTATATTTAAGAGTTTTCCAATATTGGAATGAGCATCAGTTTTTCCAATTAATTAAAAGTAAGTAAAATGTAAAATTCTGTTTCTCAGTGGCAGCTAGCCTCATTTCAAATGCTCAGAAACCACATGTGGTGAGTGGCTACTGTATCAGACAGGGTTGCTCTAGAACCTTTGCATCATCACTGAAAATCCTATTAGCGGAGCTCTAGATACGGTCCTTCCACTGAGTCCGGGGGTGACCTTGTCACTTGGCAAATTGCATCTACCTCACAGGGTTATTGAGAATTTGGTGTATGAACATTCACGCATGCACACACACATCAACACACTGCAGCACACCCTGGAAACTCGAATGTGAGTCCCTTGGCCTCTGCCCACACACCCTCAGCCCGGACAGCACCAAGAGGACCCTCGCCTGGGCACCTTCTGTTTTATCGTCCCGTGTTTGCTCACAGAGTACCCTCTTCTCTTTCTGCCACTTTGACAGCTTCAATTTGGTCCTGCCCTTGGCATCCCTGGCTCTCTGGACTTCCTTGCTCTAAATTCCCTCTGCCTTCATGCCAGAAATCGTATGTGAGGAAGCAAGACCCAATTTTGTGCATGTATGGTTTGTGTACTGTGGAGGGGTCATTGTGTTTACAGAGCTGCATATTGGCGCTCTTGGGTGTCACAAACTACTTTTTGGGGTGGTGGTTTTTATTTTTTTATATTTTTGCATAACAGGAATTTATTGCTTCATGGTTTGGAAGGCTAGAAGTCCAAAATCAAGGCATCCACTAGACTACATTTTCTCCCCAAAGCCTGTAGCATTCAGGTGCTGGCTGTCTGCAGTCCTTGGGGTTCCCTGGCCTGTCACATGGCAGTCTCTCCTCACTCTTCTGGGTTCTGCTGGCTTCCAGCTTCTGGCTCCTCTGTGGCCTTATCTCACTTTTAAAAAATTTTTAAACTTTTAATTTTGAAATAATTTCAAACTCACAGGACAGTTGCAAAAATAATACAAACCCCATACAGAGAACTATCTATCATCATCATCATCTATGACCTCTGTCTATGTGGCTGCCTTTTAAATCATGAATTTGGATGGGATTGCCTTTTAGGCTCTGTGGAGGCAGAAGGTTGTTAATGAGGCATCTGTCTCTGGGAGCATCCAAGCAGAAAAGACTAAGCTCCCTGTGGGAAGGATCACTGGCTACCATCAGGGTGTGTCTACATGGCACCTCCAGACTGGCAAACCCTCCCAGGAAGGGATTCAAGGAAATATACTAATAATCCTGGCATTGCCATCCCCCAAAACAACAGGCACCAAAAACTCTTGGTGAGTGAAAGAAACAACCTCATTCGACCTCATGATTAGGAGGGACTCTTGCCCACTGGGGTGGGGAACCATGAAAGGTGAATCACGGTGCAGTCAACATGTGGTGCTTTTTGGAGGAACAAATAAAAATGAGAAGAAATCCCATTGTATGTGTCTGTTCTTTTGGAGTTTGAAGTAGGGGGAAAAAGATGTTTGTGATTTTGACTGGGGCTGGAAGCCTGGACTCTTGGGTCTAAGGGAGGAGGGGGTTGGGGCCTGGATACCTCTGTCTAGAAAGGGTGCTGGGGGAGGTGGGACGGGGTATCTATCCAGGAAAGAATCCATTGGGCTGGGATCAAGAGACTACCTGTGTCTGAGTTTTGCCACCCAGGAAGGGAGGCAGGTGGACTCGATAACTGTTTAGCCCTTGGGGGCTTGTGATGGTGAAGCACCTTAGTCCCTCTGGGACCAGCTTGGCCTGGGCTCGAGTCCCAGTCCTGCCACTTCCTGATTTTGTGACCTCGGTGGCCATATCACTTACTCTCACTGTTAATCAGTGTCCTCATCTGCCAAATGGGGATTGGGATGAAGATTATTGATGACACAGAGAAATCCTCACCTGTAAGTGGGGTCTGCTGTTATTAGCTTAATGAGTTTTGGTTTGGGAGGGTTGGGTAATGAGTTGAACTGTGGCGTGAGCTTTCCCCAAATGAGACAATTTCACTCTCCTTTCCACCCTTATTCTGAAAGAACCTCCTCGCTCCTCCTACCGAGGAGCCCACTCAGAAATCCCTCAGAGGGATCCCCCACTGCGTCCGAGCTCCACCACCTCATAGCAATATGACCTTGACAGGTGTTCCGTTTCTCCGGGCCTGTTTCCTTCTCTGTAATGTGGCATTAGTAAGAGAACCTGCCTCCAAGAACTGTTGTGAAGATAAAATAAGTTGTTACATGGAGGGCACTTAGCAAGTGCCAAGCTAATTGTAAACTCTGGATAAATAAAAGTTAGTTTTCAAATTCCAATTCCCATGTGGCACTGTCTATCAATTACTATTGCATCTTGGTTTAGTTTACTTCATCCCACTTTCCCCATCCAAAATTATTTATTCCTGTGTTTCCTTTTAATGCCTTTCTTCACCACTAGAAAGGAAGCTTCAGGAGGGTACCTTGTAAATTTTTTTTTTTTTTTTTTGAAAGAGAGAAAGAAGGGACTTGGGGTACCCTGTAAATTTCTTGCTTGTGTATCCAGCCCAGAGCTCCAAATATAGAAGACCCTCAATGGATAAGTGTTGAACAAATGAAGGAATTGAAGGAATTAATGTCACCTCCGGACTCCGATGGGAGCTGAAATCTAGAAGAACTTGAGACTCGGGCGTTGCGGTCGACTGTCATATTAATGCCCCAGTTCCTTCATCCTCCCGCAATCCGTGCCCTTGGACAACAGCCCCTTCTCATGCTGACTCTGGACTTGACCATGTGATCTGCTTGGCCGATAGGACTGTAGCAAACTTGAGGCAAGGCGAGGCTTGAAATGTGCTCATGCATCGGGGCTTCCTCTCTGGCTCCAGAAGCCTGGTAGCTTAGAAGCCCGCGGCCCAGCCAGCCTTGAGACAGAGCTGCCCAGCTGACTGGCAGCTGACCCTAGAGGCACGAGTCACCCTGGCCAAGACCAGCAGAAGAACCGCTGGAACCAGATCAAATTGCCCACCCTTAGAATCGCACAGTAAATAGAGGATGTTTGTTCTAAGCCATTACGTTTTGGAGTGGTATACACAGCAAAAAATGACTGATGCAGGCAGGCGGGTTCCCTCGCTGTCTGATGTCTCTCTCCCCCTCCACTTGACCTTGTTTAGCTGTGTAATCTCCAAGGTGACATCCCCTCTCGAAGCCTCAGATTCTTCTGAAGACAGGAATGAGAATAACAGGACACGGTAGCCCAGCTCTCTCCCTTCTGTGCACAGAAATCGGCGATGTTCGAACTGGTGGCTGCTGGATGACTGGGATGAGCAAAGCCCCCTATGGATGGTGCTGGACATGTAGAGCGAAGGAAACATCACCCTTTTATGAATGGGCACTTGTTCCGCAACAGCAGCTCCCTCCCCCCACACACACAAAGGGAGAGTATACATCCCTGCCCCATGGATGTTGGGTTTGGCCCTGTGATTTACTTTTGTCAATGGAATGTTAGGCTACCAGACCTGACCTGAACAGGAGCCGTAAATGCACTTGACTTCTCAGTTCCTGGGATCTGCCAGGAGAAGAACATTCACCAGGTAGCCACTGACACCAGAGGCCTGTGGAAACCCTTGGTGGAGACTTGAACCCTAGCCCCAAACTGGAGCAAAGCCAGTCAGTTCACAGCCAGAAGCAGAACTGCCCCAGCTGCCTGCAAACTCTCAAAAAGAAAAATGTTTACTGTTAAAAGTCTCAATTTGGGGATGGTTTGTTACACAGCATTATTGCAGCATTAGTTGACTAATACACCTTTGTTGTTTAAACCACCGTGATTACAGGCTTGCTTGCTTTTACTGAGCATAATTTTGTCTGTTCTGACTGATGCCAATATTCAGCACCAACTAATGGACATTCAGTAAGTGGCAGCTATTAGGATGATTATTATTTACTCAGACATACTGTCTCTAAAACCTACATTATCTTAAAGGCACCCCAGTAAGTGCTTTTAAAGTTTTCTTTCATTAACTCTTACATCAACCCCATGAGGTAATAACTATTAATATCCACATTTTGCAGACATGAAAACTGAGGCAAAAGGTGGAGAGGTTAATCAGCAAAGCTGATCATGGACTCGGGAGTCTGATAGACAAGGGTGCACATCAGGCCTCTGAGCCTCCCTAGCAGTTGTTTGTGTGTTTTTTTGTTTGTTTTTGGAGGTACAGGAGCTGGGAATTGAACCTGGGACCTGGGACCTTGTGCATGGGAAGCTGGCACTCAACGACTGAGCTACACACTCTCCCCCTCCCTAGCAGTTTGATCCAGGGCAAGCATCTTCCACAATCTGTGCTTCAATTTGTTCGTCTGTAAAATGGGGCTAATAATATCAACTTCATAGAGTAGTGATGAGGCACAGCGTGGAAAACACTTAACACAGGGCCTGGCAGGAGGTAATGGACAAAAGGCCTTCCTTCTCTTCCTCAAAAAGAGGGGGTACCCGAGGGTTGAAGACCCCTACTCTCTGTACCCTACTGCCGCAAAATGCATCACATTACAGGGATTCAAGGCCGGCTCTGTTGACCTGTTTAATTTATAGGCATATGGAGAGCTGCAGGCTGAGGACAGAAAAGGGCCTCAAGCCACATAGCTTCATTTCTTCATTCAGCCCTGCCAGAGGCCTGGGGGGCTGGGAGGCAGTCTACCCGGCTGAGAAGGTAGAGGTAGGAGGCTGAGGGCACCTCAGCCCCAGCCTTGGTGGAGCAGGCACTCTCTGTAGCACAGCCCCGAGTGGCAAATTTGGGGTTGATGATACCTAGGAAAGGGGATTACAGACTGGAGTCAGCCACCAGGCCCCAATTCTTCACCACCCAGGAGTTCTGGCCCCCAGGCCCCTCACCCTCTGGAGGCCCCCTCCTCCCCAGGAACTTAGAAGTCTGAGCCTGCAGTTCCCCACCCTGTCCTCTCACCAGCCTGCACGTTGCCTGCGAAGTAGATGCAGTGGGTCTCCTGGCCGACACAGCGGGCTGCGCTCGTCCCCGGGCAGGTCTCCTGGAAGGGCGCGATGCAGGCGGGACACTGGAGCCCGTTCTCAGTGCGATTGTTCTGGGGAGCTGGGGGCGTGAAGGGGTGGGCACAGGGCCAACAGGAACGTTTAAGCCCTTCCCCTAACCTCACAACAACCCTGGAGAACAGCGGTTGCTAAGGGACGCTGCGCAACCCGTTTTACAGGGAGGAAACTGAGGCTCGGAGCGAGCCGGGTGCTTTCCCGCTGTCGCTGCGCTGGGCAGTGGCAGGACTGGGGCGCCGCGCGGGCAGGCACTTACGCGCCACGGAGTCTCGGTTGCAGCGGTCGCTCTGGCAGCAGCGTGTGTTGGACACCATGTAATCCTTGGGGCCCATGGTGGTGGACACGAAACCCGAAGAGCAGTCGCTGAACTTCATGCAGGCCTTGTAGGTGTTCACCGACTGGTGGCCCTCTGCCGGGTGGGCGGGCGGCGCTCGCCGACTCCTCCGCGGCCTCGGGGCTCCCCAGCCCAGCACCTCGCCCACCCTGCCCAATCCGACCGCCCTCTCTGCCGGGAGACGTCTCTTCCCGGCCTCCCAGACCGTCCCCCTTGTCTGCCAGGGCTCAGTTTGTGGTGGTTTACTAGGTACTCGATGCATACCCCGCCCCAGTCTGTCCAGGGTGGTCTCTTGCCAGTCCCCACTGCCAACACCTCTGGCGCCTGCCTGCCTTGGTCCCTTCCGACCCACCTTACCGCCATCCTTCTCTGGTCCTCCAGCCCATTGTGGTCCTTGTCAGGCTGCCCGTGGCCCCTCCCACGCCCCTGCTGGGTGGTCTCTTCCAACCTCCAAGACTTTCACTCCCCTCCCCCCCCCGTGGTCCTGTCCAACAAACCTGGGGGTGCTGTCCTCCTCCCCCAACACCTATACCCCTCCTCTCTCTAGGGTGGTCTCTCCCAGCCTCACCACCTGTGGTGTGCTCTTCCAACCCCATCCTGTGGTTTCCCCTCTTTCCCTGGGCCCCCCAGGGTCATCTCTCCCTCTATCTGCAAGAGGTCGCCTCTTCAGGTCCAGCCCCCAGTCTCCGTATGGGACAGTGCAGTCTTCAACCCCACCTTTCTCACACACTCCCCCGTGTCCAGCTACAGTCAAAGTCACCCCTCATCTTCCACCTCCCCACAGCCTCCATCCCACACCTTGCCCCATCATCTCTCCTGTGACAAGGGTCCCCAGTGGTCTCTTCCCCTGCGGCCCGACCCCATGGTTTCTCAGGGCCGGGATGGTCCTCTCCATCTAAGCCGCGCCCCTCCTCGCCCTTACATTTTACTCAGCAACCCACTCACTCGCCCCACCTCTACTCCTCTTTATACTGATGTGCTCCCGAATTCGTGGTTACCGCCCCCTCCCTATCCTGGCGGTCCTTCTCCCCCTCTCCCCTTACCCAGCACCGTCTCTCCTCCTCCTGCCAGGAGCGGTCTCTTCCAGCCCAGCTCCGTCCATGGGGTGGTCTCTTCCCTGACCCTTGGCTAGTCCTCACCCCCAGGCTCCTCCCTCTTCCCCCTCTAGTTTATGACACTGTTCCCTTCTCACGACTTCTCTGGTCCCCATGTCCTTCCCTCCCCTCCTCTGGCCTGAACAAGTCTCTTTCTCCGTGCTCCCCTGCCTCCCCCAGAGGCGTCTTCCTCCTCTTTCGGAGAATCTCATTTTTAGGAATCCTTGGCCACAAGGGTTTCTGTCTCCCCATTCAATGCTTCTGCCTCCACCTCGTCACGCTCTTGGCCCCATCGCCTGTCCTTCCCACGTCCCACCCAGCGAGAGAACAGGGTTGACGACCCCCACCCCGCGGTGGTATCCTTTTACCCTGGCGCCCCGCCCCCGCCTGGCGCCCCCCC